>ML811228.1:263009-279027 GCA_009831015.1 Picea engelmannii | reverse complement strand
CACTTTAGTCATAAAGTCACCTTTTAATTTGCATCTCACAAATTAAATGACTAGGACCCACATTAGGCACTTTCTCCCCCTTAGGCGCCTAGGGAAGAGAAACACTTGCCTTGGTACTTTATTTTAATTAAAAATTTAACACCTTATGGATCAATGTTGTATCTCGTGTCGAGGAAAGTGTCGGCGAGGGTCCGGAATGTAACTTCTCGACGACATCGACGGAAAATGTCGGAATATGTCGGAAAATGTCACAAAACCTCAAAAAAATACAAAAATACTCATTTTTTTCAATTTTTTAAACTTGTAAAGCAACATCAACATCAAATAAACACTTTGCTACATAAATATGAAAATACAACCAATAAATAAGATGCATAAGATGTCAAGTGGTCACATATCGTTACTAAACTAAAAATTTTGAAACATGTTCCTGATAGGATGGTAGTAGATACAAAATCACAACAAATGATCAAAATAAATGTATCTCGTGAGATGAATCATCATGAGGCATCTAGATACTAAATAGTACATGATAAAATGAAAATGATAGATCATAGGAATCCAAAATTCAAATCATTGATTCCCTCTTTGTCGTGTTGCCGCTGCTCTAGCCCTCTTATTAGCCATATCAATGAGTGATTGTTTTGCAATACGCATAATTTCGCGGTACTGTTTGGACAAGGATCCACATCAATCCCAGGGATTTGGGCAAGGTGGTATTTCAAGCGGCTAATTCCTGCAAAAATCCTTTTGCCACAAAGATGGCATGTCAATACTTGTATATTGGGAAGTTGCATTGGTTCACCATACACCCACATTAGATCAAATGCCTTCGGCATTTTTTTTAGATAAAAATATTAAACCTATGGCACAAAAAAAAACCAAAATAAACACACGATAATGCAAAGGTTAAATAATAAGAGATAGATGAATTAGAATGATTGAATCTTCCATTCAAAAACAACAAGAAGAGGCACATTGCAAACCCTAGCCTAACTCTAAAAATTTGGAAAACAAAGTTCAAATCTTCAAGTTCAAACTTCAAACAAATGAAAGAAAAACGTTTTTTATCATACCTGGAAATCTTGATGTCTCCGCTGGCGCTAATGGAAGCAAGATCCTTGGCTTTCTCCTCCTTGGATAGATGCACAATGACTTCCCTCACACCTCTCTAGCTCTCTCACACTTCACAAATGAAACAATGACAAAAAAAAAGGACCCGCGACCTCTGAAACCCCTCACGCGCACTTTTTTTTCCACGGGTATTCTCAGCAAGGCGACACATTGCATCGACCCACGACACATTGGCAATTTCTCGCGAGATGATGAAAGTGTCGCAACACTTTCATTCTGTCGGATGTGTCGCGAAATTTTGTTAAGAACATATCGGGAGGGTGAAAATGTCGACGACATTTCCGAAATATCGGAGATATATTCAACAGTGTTATGGATATCTTTATATTCCAAGTATTTTGGATATTTACATAGTGAATCGGGTTGGTTCACCACAGTCATGTCTCAAGAAGGTGCTTGGGCAAGCACAACCAATTCAAACAAAAAACCCTGAATTCAATGATGAAGGGAGAATTATTTTAGAACCAGAAGGTATTCTTGCCACTAAGGAAAAGGTGTTACGTTCCAGAACCATTAAGGAATATCTCATCAAATGGAAAAACCTTCCAGAGGAAGATTCCTCATGGGAGTCAGAACATTTTTTGCAACAATACCCATCACTACCCTTGCTTTGAGGACAAAGCAAATCTTAAGGGGATGGCAATGTTACGAACATAATAATAATAATAATAATTTAATTAAAATAAATCAAGAGGCACGCACCTCCTCACTCGTGACCAATCAATGCTATATAGTAAACCATCACGAGGGTAATTGTAATCATCATCTTTTATCAATTATCAATCAAATGTCATATTCAGAAATATTATGTCTTCATTGATAACAGTTATACTGTTACAGAGGTTCAAAGGGAGGAGGCTTATAGGGGTTGTGTGACCTCCATGGAGGATTCAATTGTTTCAGCAGGTTTTGCTACAGTGACAAAGGATGCAACCAACCAGGAGGACAGAAGAGTAGGATTTGCTTCAGTCACAGAGGGAGCAGCCAGTGAGCCAAATTGGACAGCAGGATTTGCTTCGGTGACAGAGCAAGCAACCATTCAGGGGGATTGGAGTGCAGTTGTGGTAGAGGAGACAAAGTCACTTCCAATGTGGGAGACAGAGGTACATCCAAATGATGGTGGATGGGATAACTTCCTCGCGAGTGTTGTTTATTGTAGCTTCAGGAGGTATTCCCACAAAAGGCCAAGGTGTCAGGCATGTGGGAATATTCATTAGCACCAGATTAGCCTTTCGTTTCATTGAAATCAGCCTGGAAATGAGGCTAGGGCCTCATGGGCAAGTTCATGGGATTTGTGGGCTTGTGATGGGGTTCCACACCCACAAAAGGAGAATAAAATATTCTAATTAATTGTTGAGTTTAGAAAGGGCTCCTAAACACATTCATTGGACTTGTATATAAAGGAGAGAGATCATTGTGACATTTGCATATTGTACATAATGCAGTTAACATAAGTGAGAGTGCACTTGTGCTAGGAGCTTGGAAATTTCAGCAAAGGAAATTCTGCAATTGTGGCAAATTTGGCCTTGGGTTTGAAGGTGAATTTTGTGTTTCTGTTCTCATGAAGGAAGGCATATTTCCAGCCAAGAGAGGCACACGTGTGAGGGAGAGGAGAAGAAACAACACACATGTGGGAGAAAACCCATCCGCACGTGTGGAACAGCCACATGTGTGAGCAGGTACAATACAAACAAGTTGTATTGTACAAACATATCCGCATGTGTGAGGTAGCAGGCAGCAAATCTGCACGTGACAACAGGTCCGCACATGCGAATGGACAGGCAGGTACACCAGTCCGTACTACTGGCGTCAATAGTCATACGACTGACGTCGGCAAGTGTATAGGTGGCAACAAGCAGATTTGCAAGCAGAGGTGATTTCCAGAATTTTGTTAAGGTTTGATTTTTTGTTGTTGAAGGACAAGGTTGTCCTCAGAATTTTTGGTGTTTTTGGAGGACAAGGTTGTCCTCAGATTTGGTGAAATTGTGTTCGCTGGGAGGGTTGGTTTTGCCCTCAGAATTTCTGAATTTGACAAGGTTACAGAAGAGAAATTGTGTCTCATATGTGTCGATGATTCATCTCTGATCTTGTTGTTTCCGTTGCATATATTTTCAGTCAATAATTTTCAGTGTAAAATTGTTCAGTGATAACAGCAAGGATTTTAATGTTAGGTCACTAGGAAGCAATTTTCAGATCTGAAAATTAGTCACATAGAGTTGCATGTGAAAATTGACACTCCCTTCCATTAAAGATCCAAAATTTTACAAAGAAAATCACAAAGATATATAAGAAACGACTATTATGTTCACTTGACCTTAGAATTCTTGGTGCTCGATCCATTGAATTGTTGTATCTTTCATTTTTGAAAGAAGAATTCATCTACATCACCTAAGCAAACATCTTGCCATCTCTTCTTACTAAAACAATAATCCACCTAAGCAAACATCTTGCCATCTTTTCTTACTACAAGAATCCACCTAAGCAAAACATCTTCCCATCTCTTCTTAACAAAGCAAGATTTAATTCATCTTGTGCTAAAAATTCTTTTGTGCCAGTGTTTAAATAATAGTCTCTCTTTGTTGTTTCAAAACAATTATCTTCGTCCTCCTTACCACTATTTTCCATTCGTGTTTCACAAACTATGGAGGAAAGCTTCTGTAACAAGTAAGCTTGTTATTTAATTTGTAGACAAAATATTTCTGAATTGTATAATTGATTGATAAATGAATAATAGATAATGCTACAATCACCCTCATGATAGTTTACTTATAGCATTGATTGGTCACGAGGTGAAGAGGTACGTGCCTCTTGATGAAGAGGTACATGCCTCTTGACTTACGTTAATAAACTATATTATTATTATTATTATTATGTTATTATGTTCATAGTTATGTCTGTTACATTGCCACCCTCTTAAGGAATGCTTTGTCCTCAAAGCATAGTAAAATAGGATTATTTCTAGTAGAGCATGTTTTTGTAGTGAAATGAAATTGTTTCTGTTGGTGGTAATTGAGTCTTCTTAAGAGTGGACCCTTCGACACCATATCGCTTATAGTGTTGACCCTGATAATTAAATTCCATGAATTGTTCTTCAAGGATTGTGGCATAACTCCCCAACTGTATCAACCATTATGCACCTAGCACCATATCCATTCCTTCGAGCAGTAGAGCGTAGAATCTTGTTTGTAGTTTTAGTTCTTGTATTTGAACTGAGACTTTATGACATTTTCCAAGCTCATTGACGTTTTGTCAATTACCAACCTTAACGGTGAGGTCCTTAGTGGGGTACATGAAAAGGTTTAGTTTTTTTGCAAGATCAATGTCTACAATTATGAGTACTGCCAGAATCTACGAGTATTGTTAAATTTCTATCTTTTATGATCCCCTTAAGTTTTAGGGTCTTAGGTTGTGGTTTTCCTGTCATAGTTGTCAGTGGAACTGTAGGTTTGCTTTCTTCTTTTCTTGGAGGTTGGCTATTATCCTTTCTGAGGTGTGGTGGAATATATTTTGGAGTAATTATCTCTCTTTGAATTTTGTTTTCTTCATTTCAATATTTTTGGACACATGAGATTGAAGCTAGTGATGCTTTTTGTGGTATGTCATCATGGCCAGAATCTGCGTTGTATGTTATAGTAATTTCATCCTTTGTTTTCAGGACTTCTACTTGATTCCCATCCACTATTCTAAAGTAGTGTAATGACTTGTCCTCACATCTGTGGCCTGGTGTCCAATTTTCCCCACACTTACGACAATTGTTTTTCTTCTTGTTCTCTCTCTCTGATTCACTATTGGACGAGTCTGATTCCTTCTCTGCTTTGCAAGTATATAATTTTTTATTATCGCATTTGTGCCCTGGAACCCAATTGTCCCCACAATATCTACATTTGTTCACCCATTTCTTATCTAAGTTAGACTTGTCTGTAGAATACTTATTTGGTTTTTCCTTTGAATATTTGTTTGACGCTTCTGGACCTACGAATGATGGCTTACTGAACTTGTCTTTTTGTTCAATTAGCCTTGTTGTGTGTCTAGCATCTTCAATAGTTTTAGGATTCCATAGTTTAATTTCGCTACGAATGTAATCCTTTAATCCACAGATATACATTTTTAGTAATTGTTCATTAGAATCCACGTTGCCTTGTTGCCAGCACCTCCCATTCGTGTGTATAGTCGTTCACACTTCCCTTTTGTTCAAGATGCACAAACTTGTTATATAGGTCATCATCTTTTTCGTCATGGAACCTTTTTAGTAGGGTCGCTGTGAAATTTTGCCAATGGAAGGAACGAGCGTCACATTTTCTGGACCACCATAGGTACCAGTCATAAGTTTCTCCTTCTAAATTGTTGGAGGTTGTCATTACTTTTTCTCGTTCACCTAGCGGGGGCTTTGATTCAAAAATACCGTCCATTTTGTTGATCCAGACAACAGCTCCTCTATGGTCCTTGTCATCATATTTCGGTAACTCCTTTTTAAACTTCCGGTAATCTCTATCTTGAAATTTTTGCGTATTTCTTGAAATATTTATCTCTGGTATTTCCTGGTGTCCTTGATCCTCTAGATTTTGCGATCTCGGACTTTGTGATGGTCTTCGAAAGTCTAAAGGATTTGCGAATAATGTGTCAACTCGTTCGGTTAATTGGTCAATTTCTCGCGATCTATTCATTAAGTATCCTTGTACTCTCATCTTTGTCATTACCCCTCATCCTTAAATAACTATTCCATCGCTCCTCTGACGTGTTTATTAACGTGTCAATTTTGTCTTCTTTTTGTAATAATTTATCGATTTTTTCCAATAGTGTTTTTTGTATTTCGCTTAATTCCCCCTGACTCTTCTCGACTTTGCCGAGACGATATTTAATGTTGTTGATTTCACTTTTACGGTTAATGTCTTCCTGTAACTCCTCGTTCTTTTTCTTACTTCCTTCCATATTTTATTTTATTAAATATAATCCCCAAAAAAAAGTTAATGATAAAATGACCTTATATAAGGTGACTTTATAATATAAAGTTAACTTATAAGAAAAAGTAACTTTATAAAACAAATAAGCTTGATAAAAAATAAAATTGAGAAATTAAGGAACGTGACTTAATGAAAAGTCACAATGGTCGAAAATAAAGAAAGACGGTGGAGTTGGGAATCATACGGACGGTCACAAGTTGGGAATGGGATAGATCAACGGCATCAGTGAAATGTACAGGCAGGAGCCAGACAGCGGCGGAATAGTACAGCTGTGGGGACAGGCGAGATGTATGGCGGATGGAATAGGCAGAATGTACGGCGGCTGAAACAGCAATATAGCGGCGGGATGTACGGCGGCTGGAACAGCAATATAGCGGCGGGATGTACGGCGGCTGGAACAGCAATATAGCGGCGGGATGTACGGCAGCTGGGACAGGCTGGAAATGTACGGTGATGGAAATCGTACGGAACAGCAATAAAAGGTTGTATGAACAGCAGCAATAATTAGCAGCTGGTGTACAAATTGCAAAGTTTTAACCCACAATTGGCCAGGATTGTGCTCCGATACCACTGTAACAAGTAAGCTTGTTATTTAATTTGTAGACAGTATTTCTGAATTGTACAATTGATTGATAAATGAATAATAGATGATGTTACAATCACCCTCGTGACAGTTCACTTATAGCATTGACTGGTCACAAGGTGAAGAGGTACGTGCCTCTTGATGAAGAAGTACGTGCCTCTTGACTTACGTCAATAAACTATATTATTATTATTATGATGTTATCAGTTCATAGTTATGTTCGTTACAGCTTCAACATAATTGCTTATGATCTCTTTCAAATTGTTTTATGGAATTGTTCAAAACATAGACTGGACAAGTCTTGTGGAAAATTGTGACCAATGCCTTCACTATTAAAAAACAATATTCTAACCATAACTGCTAAAAATAAGTACAGATTAAATTCTGATTCTTTGTTGCAACAGGTCTACGGACATGTATGGGAGACATTATAAAGTTTGGGCATCTCATATACACTCTGCCTTGTTTTGTTGCCTTAGAAATGTATGTTCAATTTATCTAGGTTCTAGGGCAGTTGTTCTGCCAAAAAATTTGTCCCCCCTTCTCTTCTTCATGTGTCACATGTATGGCTTTCTCTGTGTAGGCATTCTTCTTGCATCTCTAAATATTTGAACTGCATCCAATATATTTTCTGTGTGTTTTTATGGATGTGAATGGATTAGTCTGTCTCCTCACATTATGTGTGGTCTCCCTTGTTATTGTGGATTTCCTTTCCTACAAGCATCTCTTCTATGGACAAGCACCGTTGTGTCTGAGTTCTACAGTGGCTTCATTTCTGCAGTTGCATCTAGGTATTTTTGTATTTCTTTGTGTCTGGCTCTGCTACTTGAGTCTATTCAATTCTCGTGAGTGCTTTTGTGTGGGTGTTTTGCTAACCTGGTATGCTCTAGGGCTTGTCGTTTCTTCTTCATTCATCAAGCTTATCTACAAACAAAAGGTTATTCTCGTCTGCAATGTCGCAACTGATTTACTTTACTCGTTCATCTCCCACTTTCTTTATTCTAGTTACGTCGTCTTCATTTTGTATTTTTGTTTTCTAAAGTCTTTTATTATGTGTCTTTTCTAAAGTCAACTTTGGAAACTTTGGGAACTTTGAAACTTAAAAATTCCTTTAAACTTGTTTATAGTTCCGCTTCTTTTTTCTTGGTGGGACAACGTTTGCCTAGAATAATTGACTCTACTCACAAGTACAGATGCTTGTGATATTTATTTGTCGTTGTGTCTTTCAATAACTTAAAGTTTAAGCCCTTCTGTTGAAAATTTCGTTCATGAACTCCAAAATCAGTATCATGCGTTAAAACCATGTTACAAAATAAATATATAAGATACGAGGGAGATGTGATTTCATGTGAATATTGTCAATGGACTTGATTGGATATAATGAGGGAGATCCACTTATATTTCTTTCATTAGGTAGTTGTGCTATCTACTTGACCTAACCACTTCATATTAATGACACTAATATTCTATCTAATTACACTTAATTAACTTAACATAAGGGGACTTTATAACATTTTTGGACTCTAGAGTGCTAAACACTCCAACACTTGTGTCCCCACCAAGGTGTGTCATGTTTCTTAAATCACATGACACTTCGGAAAGGATTAGAGATGTTGCATATTTTGACCATCCTCTTTAAAGACGCAATTTTGCAGGTTGGCCATGAGATGTAGTGCATATCATCACTAATAGTGCATCCAATAATGTTTTGGCTGAGGAGACGTCAAAGGATAAGTATTCAAGCATATTTTGGACTCCTTGTGTCATTCATTGCATTAAATTCCTGCTGAAGAATTTGAATGGACTTGGATGGATTCATAAAACCATTGGGAATGCCAAAACAATCAACAATTCATTGAGAAATTAGAATCGTTCTATGTCCCAAACTATTTATAGAGAATGCAATACATTGCAGCTTCTTCATTGTGTGGATACCATATGTGTTTCCTCATTTATCATGCTTGATCACTCCTTGTAATACCCCAGTTTTGACCCTTTGATGTTTTGGGTCAGATTATGTATAAATTGTAAATAAATGGATATGATGACATGGTAGAATGACCCCATGTGCGAATGATGTAAATATCCTATACGAATTCCCAATGTGGAGCTCAAGGCGAAGGCCAGACTAGAGAATGTCTAGGCATGTATTTCCATAAATATGCTTTTATTATATACCACAAGGTAGACTTGCCATGGTACTCTCAAGATATGTACATATTATTTCGAAGCTTATTATAAAGGTCCAAGGCTGGCTGCGGAAGAGGATGAGAGTAACTATGAGTCCACTAGGGGGAAGAGGAATGGGGGGGGGTGTTGAGACATAATCTTAAATTTTCTTAGTTGCCTAAGTCTCCTAACCTTCACCTTTACCATGTGTCTTATTAAAAGCCCCAGCCACCAAACCACTAATCATTGAATGGAGACAATGGTTGGTGGGGAAGTCCACCTTCCATAGTTATGGGGACCTAGGGGTTGAGAACAAGTTATGGGGAGTGTAAGAGACTCCATCCCCATAGGAACTTGAACCACGGGAAAAATCGAACCATCTATTTTCCCATGCACTCTCTGCATTCAAATTTGAAGGGACTTGTTGATTTGTTCACTACTCTCATGCATTCTCTCCTATCATCCAATCTTCTATTCATTCACGCATTCTCATGCTACGCACATAAGCATTATTCACCGGAGCAAGTAAGTAACTAAGGAGACCTAAGGAAGAAAAGGCTATGAACAAGAGAGAGAGAGAGAGAGAGAAAGAGAGAGAGATGGAACAATACAGAGGAGCATAGAGGTTGGGTTGATAGGAAACCCTTCCCATTGCCTATAGATTGTTGCACATTTAGTGTTCAAGAGCCAAGATAAAACTTTGTTGAGTTTTACCAAAGGCAAATAACAGGATAGATTCCCTCTGCACATACTGAAGAGCATTGAAGGGAAGAAGATCCCTAAAGGATTGTCTTCCTTGTGTTGTGTGGGCGATGGAAGAGAATACCATGGATGGGCTAGTTGGATGCATACCTAGAGTGTTTTTGTGGTGATTTACTTGGATGAACCTAAGAGAAATGGGGTTGGATGACTGACTTGAGTGTCCTGGACCAGTTTCGTTTACCCTGGTGGCCTCATAGCCTAGCTTGGAGGTGGTATCCACAGTGATTTCTATGGTTGGGTGTAAAATTACTCACCAGCAGCTAGTTTCCTTGGAACAACTTGTTCAAAATATAAGTGTTCCATCTCTATGTTTGAATTCATGTTTATAATTCTATTGTTGAGTTGTATTTTACTTATGTATGAATTGGAATGGAATTCATTAATGCATGATGTTGCATACCAACCTTGCTTTGATAGCTAGATGTATGTTCCTATGGAATTTGAAATTGTCTTAGGAGTTTGATTAGCTCAAATTCCTATTGTAAATTCGATATCATGTATGTGTTTGAACTTGAGTGGCAATGGCCAAGTACAATTCGAATTACTCATGACTGATGGTGTGGTCGTAGGCCAAATGCCATCATAAGTACAGGACCCTTCCATCTTGCAAGTCTCTTTACATTAAATTTGAAGTGTTCTTCAAATGGGTCTGAGAACCCTTTTTTTGTGTTACTTCGAAGTTGGGCCAATGCCCATTTTTGGTTAGAAGTTTGATGTGTTAACTTCGAAAGACAATCATTTTGGCCCCTGCTTTTATTTCGAATGATTCCTTTGAGATAGGTCGATAGGCCCCTTTTACACAAAGGGGATCATTCAAATCAACTACTTTTCCTAAGTGCGAAAATGCCTTTCGAATAGGCTAGAAACCTTTTTGTTTTTCTTCAAACTTCAAAGTGGCCCAATCAAGCTCTTCTTTGGAAGAGGCTCAATGGCCTCATTTCTATCTTTCAACAAATGTTCTTTCAAAGAGGCCCAATATTCTATAAAGGATTTTCGAAAGATGTCCTTTCAAAAAGGCACAATAGTCTATCGAGTACCTACAAAAGATGTTCTTCCAAAGAATCCCAATAGTCTCTTGAGGACTTTCGAATATGCCCGATGGCCTATCAAGGGCTTTTGAAGGAAGCACATCTTTCGAGGTGGCCCAGTGGGCCTAAGTCTTTCAAAAACACCCAATGGGTTATTGAAGGAGGCCTAATGACCTATGCACATGTGTATGTGTGTTTCTTTCAAAAGGGCTTGATGGCTTTGTCATTGAGTAGATCTTTTGAAAAGGGGAGAACATTAGAAGATGGTCAATGGCTTGCCATTGGGAGACCTTTCAAAAGGGCCCAATGGCAATGCTTTTTCCATTGAGGTGATCGTTCAAAGTAGCTCGATGGGCTAAACTTCGAATAGGGTCGATGGCTTGTTGTGTACCTTGGGTGAGCATGTGCTTCTTTTGGATGAAGGATCATGATGTCATTTGAATAAGGTCTTGTGTATTATGTTCAAAAGAGGGTCGATGGCGCGATAATTGCATCTTTCAAACTAGCTCGATGGAGATAAAAGGGTTGTTGCATGTGGTCTTCGACCCATGCAACAAGGCTTAATTCAAATGGAACTGGAAAAAAAAAAGTGCCCCTCTCCCTCCATAAGACTACAGAGGGGAGGGATAAATAACAAAGTGGTATCAAAGTTCATGTTACAGCACTAGGGTTGTTATGGGCTAGAAATTTAAAGGGCAGAGTGTGTCAAGAGCTAGTTACAGCATTGAGCCAATGTGGCCATAAACTCATAAATGAACAAAAATGCTATAAGATATTTTGCTAACAGGTTGTTGTACACAATGCTTGTCGAAACTGAGGTTGCTATAACGAATGGGTAGGTTGGAACAGAGTCTTAGTCTTGTTGCATTGAGCATATTGTCATCATGGAAGATGTGCAGAAGCCCTAATGACCATGAAGAAGATATCGTGAGTAACATCTGCAAGTTGGAAATGAAAAGACAAAAGTACAATGGGTAAAGAAACCAAGAGACTCCTCCAAATATTGCAAAAACCATGAGGAGCTTGAGGGTCGAGCTTCAAAGTTGTAGAGTAGATAATGAAAGGTTGATCAAAGCGCAAGAAGAACAGAACCAATTGAACAACGCCATGCCACAAGGTTTGACAGACATACAAAGGCAAATGCATCATGGAGAGAATTCAAACAATGTTGGTAATAGTAGGGATAGCTCCAAGAATCATTATTGCAAGAGGTCTCATAGTACCAAAAGAAGGACCTCCAGTGATGGGACATATACACCATCATCATCCTTTAACAGTGAATCAACTATCTCCGGAGATTTATTGAGCAATTTGAGATCTTCTTCTGCTCGTAGGTAGCAAAGAAAGAGGCCTTCCACAGATAACTTGCAAGGAGAATTCAAGAAAGTCAAACCACCTACTTTTGATGTGGCAATATAGTCTGGTCAAGAAATTAAGGCTTGGTTTCATGGGATGAGGAAAGATTTCCAAGTCCATAATTACTTGAAAAATATGAAACCTAGAGTGGCCATATTCAATTTGAATGGCATAGCATCAATTTGGTGGGAAGATCTTAGAAAAGTCAAGAAAATCAACGAAAGAAAGATTATTTGAACACGGCTCAAGAAGTATTTTCAGCAAAAGTATCTCTCTAGTAGATACTACAATGGTAAAGTCATGGAGTTCCATGAGTTATAGTTGGAACAAATGACCATGGATGAATATGTGAATAAATTCTTGGAGCTACAAAGGTATGTCAAGTACATCAAAGATAAGAAGGTAAAAACCAAGCATTTCTTAAGTACATTACCTCAATCCTACAAAGAGAGAATTGAGTTCGATGAACCTCAAGCTTTTGATGAGGCCATTAAGAAGGCTAAGTATTGTTATGAATAGAACAAGAACAAGCCCAAGGTTCACAGGGCTTGGAAGGACAAGAAGAAGGAAAAGATTGACCAGAGAAAGAAAGGGTTCAAGCCCTCGCTTTATAAAAAACAACCAAAGAATTTTCAACAAAATCAACTAACACGAAGTGAGATTAATCCAACTAAATCAATGGGAAAGAGCCCAAGAGAGCCTATTTGATGTTGAGTATGTGGAAAAGAACGGCTCAAAAATTGTCCACATCAAAGGGAGAACACCAAGAATGTTCATAACGCTCAAGAGGCTACAATTGTTAATGATGTAGCAAAGACTATTCCTAGGTATGCTACCCTCGAAAACCACCAAGCAGATCATTATCGGTAGTAATTAAAATTGAAGGTAAGATTGCTAAGCAATCCATTTCCATTTTAATTGATCCAGGACCTAGTCATAGTTATGTTACTCCTAAAGTTGTTGAATCATGTGCACTTAAGAAGAGTGAGCATAGCAAGTCATGGTTAGTTCAATTAGCTACGGGAACCAAAAGCAAAGTTAGTGAAATGGCAAAGAGATGTCCACGAGAGTGAAATGGACTCTTCACATGGGCAAATTTGAACATTTTGCCACTTGGTTCATATGATGTCCTCATTGGTATGGACTGGTTGGAAGCACACCAAGTTAGACTTGATTGCTACAATAAAGCATTCAATTGCATTGATGAAGATGGAAACTCAAGGACAATAAGAAGTATCTTGAAGGCTATCTCTATGAGACAAATTTCAGCCTTACAGCTAAAGAAGTGCTTTCAAAAGGGATGTCAGTTGTATGCAGCCCATATTTTGGATCTAGCAAAGGACAAGGGTCCAGAACTTGAAGACTATCTAGTATTGCAAGAACTGAAAGATGCATTTCTTGATGAGGTACTATGTCTACCTCCAAAGATAAGATAAGATAAATGTATTAATGTCCAACAAATGACCACAAAAGTAGGTCAAAGAGAAACGTCGATTTCTCAATTGACCTTGTGCCTAGAGTTTCACCAATCTCTAAGGCTCTTTAGAGAATGAGTACACCAGAAATTATGGAGCTGAAAATGCAATTGCAATAATTGCAAAAGAAAAGATACATTCAACCAAATGTGTCCCAATGGGGAGCACTAGTTTTGTTCGTGAAAAAGAAAGATGGAACTCTAAGATTGTGTATTGTTTACAGGCAGTTGAACAAAGTTACAGTGAAGAACAAGTATCCATTGCCCTAGGTTGATGATCTATTTGACCAAAAGAGAGGGGCAAAGGTATTTTCGAAAATTGATTTGAGGTCAAGATATCATCAAGTCAAAATCAAGGAAGAAGACATTCACAAGATAGCCTTGAGAGCAAAGTATGGTCACTATGAGTTTGTGGTGGTACCATTCAATCTCACAAATGCACCAACTACATTCATGTGCCTCAAATAGTATCTTCAATAAATACTTGGACAAGTTTGTGCTTGTTTTCTTTGATAATATATCGATTTATTCGAAATCTGAAGAAGAGCATGAGGAGCATTTGGGAATGGTTTTGCAAGTGTTGATAGAACACCAACTATAGGAAAAACTCAGCAAATGTGATTTCTATCAAACCCGGATTCATTATTTGGGTCACATTATTTCAAAAGAAGAAGTCTCTGTGGATCCAAAAATGATCGAGGCCATAGTGAATTGGTCCACTCCCAGGAATGTGACAAATGTGAGGTCCTTTATGGGTCATTATGGAAAATTCATTGAAGGATTCTCCAAGATTGCACTCCCAATAACTTATTTGCAAAAGAAAGGAAAGCAGTTTGAGTGGACCCAAAAAATGTGAGGAAAGTTTTCAATAGTTGAAAAATCTCCTCACTAGTGAACAGATTCAAAAGATTGCAAATCCAACCAAGGATTTTCTTGTGTGCACAAATGCATGCGGGGAAGGACTTGGTGTAGTTCTCATGCAAGATAACTATGCGGTGTGTTATGAATGACAAAAGCTAAAGGAACACAAAAGAAACTATGTTACACATGATCTAGAACTTGTTGCAGTGCATGCCTTGAAGATTATAAAATACCTAGGGTTTCCTAGGCTGGTACAAGGGAATTAGGTCAACCTGAAATAGTTAAATTGTGCAGTACCATACGGTTTTTCTACCAGCAACAGGGCACATTTATAAATATCCAGCATATGAATAGAATTAATACCGAATCCATTTCTGTAGCAGAAAAGTACCAGCAGTAAACAGAGCCCCAAAACCAGCAGTAAACAATATCAAAACCAGCAGTAAAACATGTCCAAAATCAGCAGTAAGTCTAGCTGTCCAGAATTCTATGTTTAGCTTGCTATTAAACCAGCAGTAAAACCCTCTTAGAGGCTGCTGTCTCAAACACTAGAGTGCAGTCACAATTATCAACTATTGAATGCTGTAACAGCAACTAATCCTTATGCAGGAAACACTAAATTAAACCTGGAGAACAACTGTAAAGATATTGTTGTCCTTGTGGCTGAATTTGTCTTCAACAGGGGGGGGTTCGGACTCCTGAGATCCTTGTTGTTGCTCCGGCTGCTCCAGTAGATCCTCGGCTCTCTCCCACAGGGCAGACTTAGGGTGCGGCTCCTCCCTCAAACCCTTCGCTGCAGCTCCCAGCCCACTCGACCCTCAAGAAATGTCACCGCCAATCCTCCTTCAACCCTCTTTCAGTCCTCGGTTCTGCAGGATAGTGGCTCGGTCTGCTCCCAGGTCACACCCTACTGTATTGAGGTTTGGCCTCTCCACCAAGTACCAGATCTAAGGCTCAGGTCTCCCTTGACTGCAGCTGTAATAGTCTGGGCAGAGGTTTAAGAGAGACAAGAACAGAAGTTGAGCTAGGGTGAGCAAGAGCCCACCGAAACTCAACAGAGATTGAGGGTTTACCAACCCTCCAAAAGACTGAGGCAACCACCTCCAAAAACAGAAGAGAGAAATCCAAAATAATCCTTGTGTGTGTTCAAATGAGCCTCCTCCCCCTTAAATAGATCTTTCCTTTTGTTTGCTTCCTTGTTTTTGGGTGACTTATCCCTCAAATTAGGGTTTTTTACCCAATGGTGGTTTACCCCTTACTTTGCTCAATGGACACCTTTTAAACCAGTCAATGCCCTCCTTATGCCCATTAAAGCCCCACAGCTCCCCTTTAGTTGGGGACTATTGTAATGTCCCCACTTTGGGACATCATCACAGTGCAGAGATTTATGGTGGCCAGAGTAGCCAAATGGATGTTATAGCGAGTACAGGGGTATTTGAGAGGCATTGTGGGGTCCAGCTTGCATTGATGATCATATTCCATCATTATGAGACATTCCACACAGGTTGGCTTTGGTTTCGTTGCATTCCGACGATTTCCATGATTTCGACTATTTTGAGCTATAAGTTAATTGAAATCACTGAAGAGGTCATTTTGGGCACATTACTTGGAGGAACCTCTCAGTGTAATAGCTCATTGGAATCGGGAGGAGCAACACTATAGGATGGGATGGCTAGAAGTGACTTTCAGT
>ML811228.1:226022-253863 GCA_009831015.1 Picea engelmannii | reverse complement strand
AAATAATCCTAAATTTTCTAAGTTGCCTAAGTCTCCTAACCTTCACCTTTTACCATGTGCCTTACTAAAAGCCCAACTACCAATCATTTACCTTTTACCATGTGCCTTACTAAAAGCCCAACTACCAATCACTGAATGCAAATGCTAGTTAGTGGGGAAATTCACCTTCCATATTTATGAGGACGTGGGGGCTAAGTACAAGCTATGGGAAGTGTAAGGGACTCCATCCCCATAGGAATTTGAACCACATGGAAATTCAAACCATCTCTTTTCCCATGCACTCTCTTCGTGCAAATTTGAAGGGACTTGTTCATTGTTCACTACTCTCATGCATTCTCACCTATCATCTATTCTTTCATTCACTCGTGCATTCTCATGCTATGCATAGAAGCATTATTTATTGAAGCCTATAAGTGACTAAGGAGAGCTAAGGAAGAGAAGACCATGAACCACAGAGAGAGAGAGAAGGCTTCAAAGGAACATAGAGGCTAGGTTGACAGAAAACCTTTCCCATTCCTTGTAGATTGTTGCACGTTTAGTGTTCAAGAGCCAAGATAAAACTCTATCGAGTTTTCCTGAAGGCAGACAATGGGTTGTACTCCTTTTGCATACATTGAGGAGCACTAAAAGGAAGAAGATCCTAGGAGTATCTTCCTTGTGTTGTTTGGGCAGTGGAAGGGAGTGCCATAGCTAGGTTAGAGGGATGGCTACCTAGAGTGTCTTGTGATGATTTGCTTGGTTGAACCTAAGAGCAATTGGGTAGGGTGAGTGACCCAAGTGTCCTAGACCAATTTCCTTTGCCCTAGTGGCCTCATAGCTTGGCTTGGGGGTGGTGTCCACAGTAGATGCCTATGGTTGGGTGCAAAATTGCTCACCAACAACCAGTTTCCTTCGACCATCTTGTTCAAAAGATAAGTATACCATCGATATGTTTGAATTCATGTTTATAATTCTACTGTTGAGTTGTATTTTGCATATGTATGAATTGGAATGGAATTCATTAATGCATGATGTTGCATACCAACCTTGTTGTGATAGCTAGATGTATGTTCCTATGGAATTGGAAATTGCTTTAGAGTTTAACTGGCTTGAATTCCTATTGTGCATTAAATATCAAGCATTTGAACTTGAGTGGTGATGGCCATGTATAGTTTGAATTATTCATGCATGATGGTGTGGCCCCTTGCCAAACACCATCATAGATTTAGGACCCTTTGGGCCTACAAGTCTCTTTTTGTTAAATTTGAAGTGTTCTTCAAATGGGTCTGAGAGCCCTTTTTTGTGTTACTCTGAAGTTGGGACAATGCCCATTTTCAGTTAGAAGTTCAAAGTGTCAACTTCGAACGGCGATCATTCTAGCCCTCACTTGCTTTTATTTCAAATGATTCCTTTGAGATAGGCCAACGGGTCCCTTTTATTCAAAGAGGATCATTTGAATCAACTGCTTTGCCTAAGTGTGTAAATGACTTTCAAGTAGGTCGAAAGCCCTTTTGTGGCTCGATGAGGCTCTTCTTTGGAAGATGTTTGATCAAGCCTTGTTTCTATCTTTCAAAAGAGGTTCTTTCGAAGAGGTCCAATAGTCTATCGAGGATTTTCAAAAGATGTCCTTTTGAGGATGCTTGACAATCTATTAGGGACTTTCAAAAGATGTTCTTTTGAAGAGGCCTGATAATATATAGAGGACTTTCCAAAGATGTTCTTTTGAAGAAGCTCCATGGTCTATTGAGGACTTTCAAAAGTTGTTCTTTCAAATACACCCAATGGTATATCAAGAGCTTTCAGAGGAAGCACGTCTTTCAAGGTGGCTCGATGTGCCTCGGTCTTTCGATCGAGAACATCTTTGAAAGAGGCCTAACGGATTCTTTCATAATGTCCCAATGACCTATCAAGCACATCTTTCGAAAACATCTGATGGGTTGTTTGAAGGAGGCACGATGACATGTGCATGTGTGTGTGTGTTTCTTACGAAAGGGCCTTGTTATCCCCCCACTTTAGGGATAACTAAGGATATTATGTCTCGAGGCCAACAGGTCCTAGACATGTAGTACCGAGAGCCAGATCGACTTGAGAATGGCCCTGGAGGGCCCATCTTTTCTTCCTTTCAGCGCCTCCATTTTGTCAGCAGCAGCAACATCCATCACCTCGGTTTGGTCCTGTAGCAGAGATGGTTCTTTCTCCATGAGGTAATGAGTCTGGGTATCATGGTATGTGTCACTCTGATCCTCAAAACCTTTGAATATGTGCATTTAGTTCTTTTTGTTTCTAACAGGTGCTTGGATCTTATACTTATCCACTTGACCATGTCTGGGGGGGAATAACAGGATGCCCTAGTAAGCTTGTGCCCATAGGTTTTGAGTTGCCACTGGGGGGATTTCTCAAAAGTCATCGTCCGCTCCCGTCATACTTACCATTTTCCATCTTGCTTCCCACTCATCCATCCTATTTCATTGGTCCAGGCATTGGGTTGGCCAATCATTTAAGGGTTGCACCTTGCCTTGTGGGAAGAAGGGGCTAAAAGCCCAGAAGGTAAAAGCAACTAGCAAAAGATAAAAGCCTAAAAAATAAAACCTCAAGATGCTTCACCCAAGGATCCCCGAGAAAGCAATAAAAGGCTTCTCAGCAAGAAACAAGAGGGACCCATAAAAGTAATAAAAAACAAGGCCTAGTCAGAGGATAGGGGGTCTCATCACGAGCCAGCCTATTAGGTCCATGGGCATCTAGCGGTATGACACTACTAGCAACTAGTTACCACGCCAAGGTAGTGACTCTTGGTGGCATAGCCAAGAGAAAGGGGGTCTCATCACGAGCCAGCCGAGAGAAAGGGGGTCTCAGCACGAGCCAGCAGAGAGAAAGGGGGTCTCAGCACGAGCCAACCTTCTCATTTCCGTGAAAGTGCTTGTGGGTAACATTGCCACCACTGGTCACCACACCAGGGCAGTGTCCCCTGATTAGCTTCTTGAAAGAAAAAGCAATAAAGAATAAAGAATAAAAGGTTGAATGGACTTGGAAACATTTGCATCCAGGACAGGTGCAGCTCACCTTCTACAAAGGCACCCACAGGTAAGCCATTGCATTTCCCTGCTATCACTACACCCCTTGCCCAGACATCCCTTATCCACCTCATCCACTAGCATGACTTGGATTTGATTTTTCCCGGGAACATCCCACATCCAATGAACACTAGCCCAATAGGACTCCTTGTCACTTTCTCCAAACTTGGCTTGCAGAATTGTGTAATGTCTTTGAGCATTTGACTGAGTAAAAGGGGTTTTATGCACATGTTTAATAAAATTGATGATTGGATGTGATTGACATTGCTATGATCCCTGTGACTTATGAGCCCATGGAGGGAGTATCTGCTGATGTGCAGGATCATACCCAACGGACAGGTACCACATTCGATAGGTACACATGGGGAGATGATTAGTTCGGACCTCCATGGGGCTAAAGAGCCCACCAGATGGATGTTGAGACCCCAACAGGAGACAGAGACAGGACAGAGGGGTTTGCACCGGAGAAGAGGAGGACGTTCCACAGAGGTAGCTTAGCAGAGCCTTACCTAGGGGGGTTGTGCCCTCTCCACTGGGACGTTGACCTTGGAAGGCCCATGACGTCACCTATGACCTCCTATGACGTCATCCAACGATATGGGAGTTTGGGAGGTAGTTGTGGCATGATTGGCACGTGTGGCAGCTTTCAGAGGCCCAAGGAGGGCTAACGTTTTACTCCAGGAAGCCACATTTGCCCTAGAAAGGGCTAACGTCACCCTAAAAGGGCATGACGTCCTCATTATTTGCTTGATTAGGGTTTCATTATGACATTTTAATGTAAAACAGTATTATTATGTATTTTGGCCTTGTCGACCTTTTGGTGACCTAAATTTTAATTAAGGTCATTGCTACTATATAAATTGAGGGTTTTAACTCTCATTTTGATCATCATCTTTCACTCACTCTTGGTGAGGTCTAAAATTTGTGCCCTCATTTAGGGTTTTTGGCTGAAATATTGATGCGTACTTGTTGAAGGAGGTTGTTTCTTGGCTATTTTCTGCATTTTCTTGGTGGAAGGTTTACAACTAGGGTTTGGCTTAATGAATGGTTGATGAATATAAGTGAATTTCTGCAATTCTTCTTTATTTGAATGGTTATGGTATCGTTTACTTGCATTTTAATGAAATTTGTTGGATTAAACCCTAGGGAATAAGCACATGTTGGTGTCCTTATTTCATGTCCCTACTAAGTTATGCTAAGAGCCACTTTATTTGTTGAAGATAGATGTTAGAGCCTTGCCATAGCAACACTCTACCTTTTACTCTTCTAGCTAATCGTTTTTACTTTCCCCTTTGAGCTAAAGAAGGAGGAAGACGCACTAAGGCCTAGGGTTTCTAACCTTAGTGAGTCGTCTTCCCCTAGGGTTGATAGGTTGAAGCCTTGCCTTAGCAACACTTCAACCATCATATCCCTCTTGTCTTTGGCCCTACCACTATCATTTCGGCCCTTCAACATTTGCAGCTAGTTTGACTCCATTTGCCCTAATAGCGCACTGATCTAAGACCTTGTACTTGATTGCTTTTGATCACAACTTCCAAATACTCTTGAACAATCATTAACTCCTTCTAACCCTAGCTTAGACAAGAATAACCTACTAACCCTAATGTTGCTATCATCCTTTGAGTTATATTAGTACTTTGCAGCATTTAAATCCTTATTGAGCAATTGAAAGATTGGCTAGTCGTTGCTTCTGATGAATGTTAGTATTTGACATTGATGATAAATCGTTATTGCTCATTGTGAAGCTTCTTTAGCATTTATTGTGAAGTGAATATATTGTAATCATTGCTATTGTACATCACTGATTTGCTTCATTGATATTGTCTATCAAATTGCTTTATATTAGAAAGTCCTTAATTATATGAAGTACTAACCAAGCAAGTGATATTGCACATACATAGTTTTTCTAGTTGCTTTGTCTCGGGCAGGTACACTTTTGGTTATCATTTGTACTTCCGGTTATCTTTATCTTTATTGGTTGATTAGCCGGACTTTCTGATCGATAGCGACTTGTGAGGGGGAAACTTTACTTAGCTATAAGCCTTTGCCTTCTCAAAACCCCAGGTCATCGAGGACGTCTCGCCTGGGCCTACCACCCTAAACAGAAAGAGCTATCCTATCGAGGTGACAGTGGTAGGATAGTCTCAGTTTCGCCAGTTTGCCTTTCTTCCATCCATCCTTTACTCCAACTACAAACTATGCGATAACAGGCCTAATCATTGATGGCTTCTCCATCAAGCAATTTTTTTGAAAAGGCCTAATGGCAAAGGGAAAATCTTTCAAAAAGGGGAGAACATTCGAAGAGGGGCAATAGATGGCCATCAAGGAGACCTTTCTAAAGGACCTGACGGCAATGATTTTGCTATAGGGGTGATTGTTTGAAGCGGCCTGATGGGCCAACCTTTAAACAAGGTCGATGACCCGATGTGTGCCTTGTGGTAAGCATGTGTGTCTTTCAAATGAAGGATCAAAATGTCATTCGAATATGGGTCGACCTTTAAACAAGGTCGATGATCCGATGTGTGCCTTGTGGTAAGCATGTGCATCTTTCGAATGAAGGATCAAGGTGTCATTCAAATAGATTCCTATGTGTTATGTTTGAAAGAGAGCCAATGGCTCGATGGTTGCATCTTTTGGGCTAGCCGAATGGAGATAAAAGGGGCATTGCATGTGGTCTTCGACAAATGCAACAAGGCTTAAGTCGAATGAAAGTGATTAAGTTTGATCAGGAAAACAAAAAAAAAGTGCCCCTCCATAAGGCTATAGAGGGGATGAGTACGTGACACTTCTTAAAAGTGAAGTAGTCTCTTATAGAGACGACGATGTCTACAAATTGAGATAATGAATACGGTTTCATCCATTTAGTGAGGCATAACAAGCTAGGAAACAAAAAGGTAGAGGATCCAATATATGTTCATTTAAATGACAATCTTTCATCCCAAGCACAGCAAGAATACAAATTTAATGGCCATAGGATGTGGGATCATGAGGGGTCCATGGATGACGACAATGATGATTGGCCACTTTATGCTCATTAAGGAGTAATCTAGAGGGCCTCTTGATTGGACATCAATCTTCACCGAGGGTAGAAAGGGGAAAATTAGTAGAAACGATGAAGATTCAAGTTTTATGCCAGGATCTTGTACAAGGGGGGCAATTGGACATAGCGTATGATCTATCATTTGGATGATGATGTACTATAGTTGCAAATGTTTTTCTCATAGACTATATTTAAATTTTTTTAGAATTTTTATCATCATGTATGACAAATTTTGAAATCCCTCTAAGTTAGGTGCAATAGTCTACACCAATGGGTTTACTAGGGATGCCATCCAAGAATGTGGGGAAGCATCCCTTGGGTTTCCCCGTAAGGTTTTCCTTGAAGAATATGTGTGTGTGTGTCCATCAAGCAGCCCGAAGGGTTAGCTCAACTGGTTGTCACAAATGTTGCTAGTCACTGGGCTAGTTCTATGCCAACAAGGCCTTGGTCCAAATCCCCCTGAGTGAGGAACACTAGTCTAGGCCAATGGGTTTAGTAAGGCATCCCTTCAATTTCCCACGAGGTTTTCTTGGAAAGAAATTGCAAAACGCAAAATGTTTTGAACTGGTCACTTGCAATATCTTTTATTTTCTAAAAATTTACAGTCAATCTTAATTTTTCTAAATTTCACCCACTAGCGACAATTATTAATCAACATTAAGTCAATAGCTTTAAATGTAAATATTCCTCAGGTAAACATGTTGCAAGAGGTATGTTGCGCTAGTGAGATCAAGGCAATCTCATAGCCCCCACTCAGGTTTGATTCCTCAAAATAGTGGCAAGTCCCGCAAGGTGAGCGTTGTAAAGTGATAGAGTTGTGGTTGTCAAGTCAAGGCTGGCCACACGCCTCCAAGTGTCAATCGATGCTCCACCTCTTGATAGGTAGTAGATGCTCAGCATGTTAAGCATCTTGAGAGGCATCTTGTCCATAATTTTTTAAGAATATTTCACAACTGCTTTTTGCACTTCTGGTAAAACACATGTTTTACATTTTCACTCATGGGAAATTTTAATATCTCAGAAAACCTAATCAACTATGGGTAAAAAGCAACCATATGTAAACCCTACCACATAACTATGCTTCCAACCCAATAGTATGGTCCCAAAAGTCTGTAAGGGGTGAATCATCCACACGTCCACACTTTGCAAAGTTCACATTGCACTTATCCACAAGCCCAGGAATCCATGAATTTGCATGTTGATTACCTACAGTTCTGCAACTATGCATAGTCTACTTACTCATCACAAGCATTAACTCACAGTTTGTGCATTTCTAAGCTGTTCTAGTCCACGAGTTTGCATGTTCATGCCTATAATTCTGCAACTCTACATAGTCTACATACTTATAACAAATGCCTCACTCCACAAATTGTGCATTCTCTCACTTGTTCTAGCAAATTCTCTCAGAAAAAAAAAGAAGAATCTGTCCTAAATTATGCAATGTATATAATAAGTTTGCTTGAAAAAAAACAACAACGAGCAATAACAAAGACAACTAGAGTCAAGGAAAAAGCAACGAAGATGTTGGTTGGGAACATGTCAGGAATCCCTGACTTTGACATGCATTCTCTCGTCTGGGAACACACTCTAGAAAGCACACTTCCACTTCTGCTTCTTCGTTATTTCTTTAAACAAAGGCTTCATTACATTCGCCTTATTTACACCAATTGATTACAGTTCATACATAAATTATTATATAACATAAGTAAGCTCTTTTCATGGATGTGGGTCAAATGAACTTTTATATTTTGTTTTTCTATAACTGGCATTCCTTTCGTGTTTAGGATGATATTTCATACAAATCCACAAAATTATACTATTGTTGATCTGCATTTGTAACTGAAATGTTACTTCGATCTTTTAATAGCATATCTAGAATAGTGTTGGTAAAGTATTTTCACACAGTAACTGTTGTTAAGTGTAGGGATAGTGGCAAAGAAGGCAAAGAAAAAAAATCTTACAGCTAAAGAAATCTGATTGCACATTGGCTCCATATCTGACTTTATATTCTCTGGTCTCTTTGCCTGCATTAGACAATGGGCATGAAACTGAGGCAAAAGACAATGTACTACAAAATGAAAAACATGGGAGAAGCAAATCAAATGAAAAACATGGGAGAAGCAAATCAAAATGAAATAAGCATACCTTCGTTTCCAATTTGCACCTTTCTGCATCCACGTGCTCTTTCAGCATTATTGCTTGCTGCCTGATATGAGCAATTTCTAATCTTTCAGCTTGTGCCTGTGCTTTCCAGTGTGTAATAAGTTGTTCCTGAGTTCGAACGGCCTGTTCTCGCCTAGCAAGATCCTCCTCCTTCTTTGAAAGATGCCTGTTATAAGAATGGCATTACAGGCCAATTTTTCAGACAGACATTTAACTTTATGTTTGAATTTTATTCAACCAAGTGCAAATTTAAGCTGCAAGAAACTGTAAATGCCATCAAAGCAGGTAATTTACTGCATACCATTCTCTGGCATCGTAGGCAGCATCCATCTGCTTCCATAGCCTGTAGCAATTGTCTCGCTGAGACTGGATACTGTCGTATTGAGGATATGAATAACCACTCCCGGTTGGACCATTAAACTGTCTGTCATTTCTTGAGGTGTCTTCTGCATTGGAACGAAGGTGTCCTTTGGCCCAAGTATCAGCTAATTCAGCTGTAGTAGTACCATGTAGAGGTAGGGTTTGTTGCCGATGCCAAGTATTATTCTTTCTCGTTAGGGCTTTTTCAGCGATTTCGTGGGACCTGGCTGGATTAATCGACCGGCCATCATCGTGGTCAATGTCATCATTACGAAATGTATTAGGATGACCGCTACTACCAAGGGATGTATTGTGATGGTAATTGGACTGGTTCCTGGGGATATTATCTGTAATAACTCCACGCATTCTATGCCTCTTCTTACCATTCTTGCGGGGAATGCGCGGTACAAAAATGGCCTTGTTGTTTGCACTCGAGACAGGGTTGGGAGCCGTAGACGGAGATGGAGATGGAGCAGGAACCGAATCCATATAACTACTGCCCTGCCTAAAACATAAACGAAATTCTCTCTCAGCTTAAATAAAAGAACCGTGTCGATACCTTAAAAAGCCCAGCAAAGGTTAGATAGGCAGCAATATTGGTACCCTGAATAAAGTTTTCTGGCAAAATAATGAAGATGATCTTCTTTTCGAGAAAGATTTACCTCGTAACAGATTAAGTCCAGATGTTTTCCACCGGGTGATTTTGCAGAGAGCCAGTCTCTAGAAAATTGACCCGAAAAGAAAGCCCTGAAAGACACATTGAAAGAACAATGGAATGAAACCTTGAAAACGATGACCTGAAAAGGCTAAGGTGCAGTATTCATGAAAAAACAACTGAATGAATGTTGTGACTATTACACGCCGGGAATGGAAATTCCACAGTCGGTTGGCGAATTCGGTTGAAACAAGAATGCCTCCAAACGTCCAGTCCGCCAGCAGTACAGTAATTTCAAATGTCAGTTTTAACTGTGCACCAGTGTATGTAAGAAATAAGACAGTAGGAAAACATCTGGCAATCTCAGATCCTAGTGCTTGAGCAGGTGAAAAGGAAGGAATTGCGGCATTCCGTGGAATCCTAGTGCTTGAACAAGTGACACGGACATTGGGGCAGCCGAAATGGCACAGAAGAAGAACCCGTTTCTCGACTGGGATGTGCATACAAGAAGAGGAGTTCGGTTGAAAGGGTTTTGGAGACCGCGAAACCCCATCGTATTTTAAGTTTCTCTTATCCGACATGTTTGAAGTCAACCTGGAGACATAATAAATATTGCTTCACAGACAGAATGAATCATCGACGACAGTTTGGATGATTGGTAATTCCTTTGAATGCAAATCGATAATCAATTCGTTAGGTGACAGGATCAAATCTGTGTGAGAGGCATCTCAACAAGGATTTTACCCAAATAAATTAATTTCAAGCATTTTCCCATGAAATGGGTGGATACACCTTAGGCTATAGTCATACATCATATAGTGAGAATTTGGAGTGTGCTTCCACTTTCCATTGATTTATTTTAATAAAAAATGGGTGGATACACCTTAGGATATAATCATACATCATATAGTGAGAATTTGGAGTGTGCTTCCACTTTCCATTGATTTATTTTAATAAAAAATGGGTGGATACACCTTAGGATATAGTCATACATCATATAGTGAGAATTTGGAGTGTGCTTCCACTTTCCATTAATTTATTTTAATAAAGCTTTATTTTTTATTTATTTTAATAAAGGTTTTTTCCACTATTAATAAGAGCAATATATACATGGATCTCATGGTTGGCTTATATTTGGAAAAAATTGTGGTCGTTTTTCTATGTCAATCCTCCCACCAAGTTTGAGACATTGGGAAGTTAGCTTTTATCGCCAAATTCTCTAGAATGAGACATTGGGAAGCTAGCTTTTATCGCCAAATTCTCTAGAATGTGCCCTTAGTTGTAACCCAAGATGAATTTATCAATATTGGTCAATGTAAACTTCTTCTTAACCTTCGCCTAATAGAGTCAAGATTTGGAGGGATCATCCAAAATATCATTGGCAAACCAAACACCTTGCTTGAAGAGTTGTAAGGTCGAGAACCAAGAGGACTCTACCAATGGCTTCCCTTTAAAAAAAACCAAATGTGACTACCGAAGGCAATGATTATTGAATGGCAAGTCCCACAAAAGAGATGCCTCCTTCCAAGAGAGGAAGGGTTTTATGGCTTCCCATGTTTTCCAAATTCTTTAACAACAAGAATACCAAAGCTCTTAACATGAGAAGGACTGAGAAAGAGGGTTTGTAGAGAGATCCTCGGCCATGGACACTTTCCAAGTGGAAAACCTTGACAAATGAGATGCCTTAGAAGGACTTTCCAAACTTCCTTACCCTCCACATCTCTAACCACCCACTTGGGACATAGTGCTAGCTTGGACCCTCGTTCAAATAATACCCCAAGTCCCCAAATATTTTTAGATAGCAACAAAGCTCCCAATTAACTCTATGAAACCCTTTTTCCTTTGTCAACTTTGGCCCATTAAAAATTCTTGAGGGCCTTTTCTTAGCATGAATATGTTGCTTTGGATGGAACCTACCAGGATGAATAGTATACATGAGTCGTGGCTAGGATTTTGGTGCAAATTTGGAATTTGACCACTATAGTAAAGGGCTTACTGATCCACTTAGTTGTCTTATTCTCCACACGTTGCACCATCACTTCCCATAGGTCTTTAAGAGATGTCTAATACATAGTATGTTGAGAAAAAAATGAAGATATCAATAAATGGTGAGAGATGTTACCAAGAACATAGTAATACAATGAAATTAAAACTTTATTAATGAACGAAACAATGAAAACATTGCAACATGCAAAGTAATACAAATTGGCTAGAATGGTGATACCTTATCTCTTAGAAGAGATGTGTCAACTACGCTCATTTGAAAAAATCCCATAACAAGATGGTAAAACTGTCTTTTATAAATGCCAGGAAAACTCAAGAGGCAAAAATTGTAATATGCAAGAACCTTAACATTGGCACAAAATAAGGACTAAATGGGGATGTCGATTTGGACAAGCTTGAGTTGTTCGAGACAAGGGGAGCCTTGTCAAGACTATAACTTTTCACTCATTTGTCTGTGTTAGGTCTTCCTTAGCTCGTTGGAAAGAAAATTAAAAGACTTGTGCATATTTGGGATGAAAAATGCATGGGAAATCCCTAAATAATGTGTCAAAATTTCAAGACCCAAAAATTGTCAGAAACAAGAGAATTTTTTAGATGGCCTCTGAGATGGTCCTAGATAGCCACTTAGATCAATGCCTACAAGGAAAATGGTGTGCCCCAAAGTTTGAACACTGACTTGGGTAAATCCACAACTAATTTTGGGAAGCCAACCAAGGGAGCATAGGTTGTTGGCATCATATATAACAATATATTTAGCTTGTTGAATGCTTAATCCCAAGGCTACAAAGAAGGTGTCCAAAAACTCCATTGTTTACTCCTATGAAGTCTAGTCATTTGAGATTGTCAAGAAGGAGCTCTAGTTTTTGCAAAGTAATCCCTATAATTAGACCCAAACTCACCTTCAAGCTAATTGAGTAGTCTAGAGCTTCAACTGCCGACACATAGAGGTTTAGGACTAAGGGGCACCCTTATTGGCTTGAAATTCGCAACCTCCTTATAGGAACATTTGTTAATAATAGAACACATCAAGGCATTCACAAAAAGGGTTTCAATGTTGTTGAGAGATGGACCAATTCATAGAGCTTGGAGCATCACCAAAATGAAGGACCATCCTACTATGTCATAGGCCTTCTCAAAATCAATCTTTACAAATAGGGTGTTGAGTCTAGATGACCTACACCACTCCATGCACTCCCATGTTGCAATAATATTGTTAAGAATATATCTCTCCAATTGAATATGGCTTATTCAAGGCAAATGATCTCAAGGATGGTGTGTTTGATATGTAAATATGGTGCTTTGGGTAGGATTTTATAAGACTTGTTTAGCAAAGTGATGGGTTTCTAATTGGTAATGATCTTTGGGTCTCTTGCCTTGGAAATGAATTTGATAAGCCCTTGATTAATCCCCACACCCAAAGATTGCTTGTGAAGGGATTCAAGATACGCATGCAATAGATTTGGGTCAACAAACTCCTAGGTGGCCTTGTAAAATTCACAAGGGAATCCATCAAGGCCATGAGCCTTGTCATCAACCATATCATACAAGAATGTGGAAAGCTCATCTATGGATTAGGCCAACTCACATACTCTCATCTACTCATTTGTAGTCTTATAGGGAACTAGATCAAAGCACTTTTGCATAGCTTCATGTCTATCTATGAAGAGGCCTTAGGTTTAGAACATTATTCAATGCTCTGCAAATTCTCGTTCAATTCCTTCTTGGTTGGAAGTCCGGCCTAGGAAAGTTTTTAGGGTTGAGATATTCTCATTGGTTTCCTTAGTGTAAAGAGTTTTAAATAAAGATTTTGGTTGGTCCCTAGTCTTTAGCCATTGAAGTTGTGCACAAACTTGAGTGCCTCTTACTCAACAAACATCATCCACCAAAAGAATATGGAGCACCTTCACAACACAAGCTCCTTTTCTTCATCATAAGGGGCTTATTGCAACTCATCCATGAGACCCTCAAACTCATTGAGCAATGCATTATTGCAACTACACCGAATTTTAGCAATTTGTTTTCCTTACCCACCCAAAAAGGTGACCATTCTAGAGATGGCCTCTTCCAACCATACTATCCATCAACTATCCTTGCATGGTCTAGGAATCAAGTTCAACATAATAACAAATATAGACCAAGAAACATGGGCTCTAGAGGTGCAAAACATTAAGGATAAAGTGAGTGTGAGGCATTCACATGCATTCAACTCCCATGATAGTATAAACTATATGGGTTGGTGGTTGTGTCAACAACATCAACTGGGTGACCTTTGTATGGGTCAAAAGTAAAAAGAATTATGCTCGTAGAGGAGGGAATTATCAATCATTTGGTAAATTTTCTCAACCCTATCTTTAAATTCTTCTAGGTGAATCAAGCCTTTAAAGAATCTTAGCGATGACATTGCTTAGGGTCATACAACCCATGGTGGGCCTTTAGACCTAGACAAGGTTTATTTTCCTTAGTTGGGAGGCACACCAATAATACTCCTTCTTTATCCTCTTGACACTCAACCATTTGAAATCCCCACAAATAAGCCAAAGGGTGTCAAGAACTTCATCTACAATTCAACACTAAAATGTTACACACTAACCTGAGTCAATAGAAGTATAATTATTGGTTATTCCTGGCAAAGGGCCATCCATATTGAGTAAAATCCAAACGAGTATTTGTGATGGGTCAGACCCCCAATAAATGACAATTCTGGCAAATTATGGAGATACCATAATAATAATGGTGTATTTCCCAATAGAATGATCAAAACAAAAGTACTTAGCCCCTAGCCAAATTATGGATTGAGCAATACAAATTAGAAACCCTGCAATTTTGACCACCTTCAAACATAGAATATATGTCCCACTAAGAGAAGTCAATTCCTAGTGGACGATGTATTTTCTTTTATGGTCATTTAGACCCCAAACATTCCATGAGGTCACTTGCATTAAAACCCACAATGTCTAGCATCTCTACCTCATTATTCTTGACGCCTAAGAGAGCATGGAAGGATTAATTGCAAGGGATGAGTTCAACCAATAATCACCAAGAGTCGCTTGTTGTGGTTATTTCTCATGGCCCTCGATATTAAAAAAAAAAAAAAACCTTCTCCTTTGTGTGGTTATTTCTAGTGGCCCTTGGTATCAAAATGCACTTTATTGGCCACCTTAGTTGGTGGTCGAATAGGTTTGTCATGGTTGTAGCCTTGGGAGTCAGAGCCCCGAGCATTGAGGTCTTCAAGGCTAGGACTTTGGCTACATCGTTACCTTTGTTTTTATAGAAAAATTTAGTCCAGACACCTTCACTTGCATTCATTTCCTGGGGGGCTTTGGGAGAAGGAAGGGTTTGGGTAGGCGAGGTGACCTTTAGGTCATCCTAGTTCATAACTAGACAATTGCATCTAGATGATTTGGGCTTTGACAACAAAATCAAGTGTCAGGAAAATTGATGTATTGGATCAACTGGCGGTGCATCTAGTTACCAATCCTCATGACTACAAATTTCTTAAGGTCTTTAAACAAGTTAACCTTAACAAAAACCTTACATTGAGGCTAGGAGTGAAAAAATAACTTAGACTGATGTTAGATAAAATCCCTTAGGGGGTTGCAATCTTCTCTAGTGGTGGTCATAACTGCATTGGAAGGCCTACGAAATCCATCAAAATTGGGTAAGCTAACTAGGTAGGTTTTTCTGTTGAAAATTAATGACTCGAGTGGGTAAAAACCACTAGGGCATTCTTATAGATCTAAGGCCCTCATAGCATGATTTCATGCACATGGGATAGGTCAACAAATTGAAATAAAAAGAAACCCTTAGCTAAGCTGTGAGTATGGGTATAGTGCCAATGATGTGGCTCCCACGCCTCTTGAATCCATTTTTCGGATGACAATTCAAGAGGCACTCTAATGGAAAATTAACCTATGATGGAGCCCACACTAAATGAATTAAATAAACTATCATATTCAGAATCAGAAAATTCAATTTTAGAAGGAAGGTCATTACATTGCAATACACTTTCAAAACAAACTTTTGGGGAGGCATCCACACCATCTCCACTCTATATATTGGTAGTAGTATTGAAAATGACAATGGCTTTTTAGGTGAGACCATATTACCTCCCCTTTGTTGGAAAATTGGTTGTCATTGATGTCAAGCCTTGGAGAGTGATCTTGAAGATTGATGTCAACCCTTGGACAAGTCCAGAAGCCCCAGAGATGTGGATGAGATCGTTGGATAGTTGGTTATCATATGTATGATCGAGATTGATGATGAGTTAGTTGGGTACATTTGATGTAGTTTGCATGTAGCCTCGGAGGTGTGGTTATGGGACTCGAAGGTTATTGAGGAATAACTCCATGAAGGACAATGAAATTGCAGGTAATACTATCATAGATGGATAGTACTCGTCGTGTCATTTTCGGTGATATGTGGAATGTCATGTGGTTCCTCACGATTAGGGAGATATGGCCTTATAAAGTTGGAAACCCTGAAGAGTGGTCAAGAAGCCCCTAGTTGGTTACAAGTATTTAGTGAAAGGGTAAATTGGTTGTAACAAGAAATTTCAAGAAGCCCTAAAGTTAAGGAAAGAGTTCCTAAAGTTAAGGAAAGTGGTCCCAAAGTTAAGGAAATAGGTTACTTAGAAAAAGTATAAATACACCTCAAGAAGTCTCTCATAAGTACATCACAAATACACATAAGTTCATTGAATATCTATCTAATTGATCAAGTGATTCTTATATGAGGTAACCAAGGATATCTGAGGTGTTTTTCAGAGGGAAGTTGAAGTAAAGAAGGGCTAAATTCCAAGGGAGGATGTGTTCTAAGGTATGTTATTTACATGTCATCTTACCATTTTCGCTATAATTTTTTTTCTAGAATGATTTGGATAGTTAAATCTACAGGATATTGATATGACATATCAAGTTACATGTGGTAGAAATTTCATCTTCTGGCTCATTGTAGTTTCGAAGATACACTCTGTGGAAGATAGGGTTTTTGGCCAGTCCTGGAACTAGTCTCAAACAAGTGTTCCGGGTAAAATCGTCATAACTTCTTCATAGAAAATCCAAATTCAATTAGACCAAATGCATTGGATAGAGTACATGTCATAGTATGTTTTGTGAAATTTTCAGATCTAGATATCAAATATTTCACGCAGGGAATTCTCTACAAGTTCGCTCTCTAGATTAAGCCATAATTCAACAACGTCTACCATTTTTGCTATAACTCCTTTTCTAGGATGTTCCAAGCAGTGAAAATTCGGTAAATTTCAGATAAGATACTGAAGAATATTGGGTACAATTTTCAAACATTTATTCATTATAGGTATGAAGTTATGCTTGTTGAAAATTAGGGTTTCTGACTAATCCAAAACTAGTCTCGTGAGACTAAGGTATTGTTTGATGAGGATGTTATTCTCTTGTTGTTGAAGTTGAGGAAGGTTTGCAGGTCTGTGATCACATACATCGGGTCTATTACAAAGTTACAGGTATGTTTATATGCATGTTTTTAGGGTTACATGTTGATGATGTTATGGTGTATGGCATGATTGAGACATATCATGAGTGATATGGTATATGGTTGAGGCACATTGTTTGAGATACATTTTTGGTATATGTATGAGGCACTTGTTGGTGATCTATATACATGCTTGGTACACATTTTGCACATATTCTTGGCATATGGTTGATGCACATTTCATGGAACATGGTCTATGGTGATGGTTGATGTACATGGTTGGTACATGGTATGGTCTTGATGTACATAGTTGGTACGTGGTATGGTGTTGATATCCATAGTTGATGTGCATGGTTGGTACATGGTTGATGATACATGTTGTAGTACAGGTTGATGCATGGTTGATGCATGGTACATGTTTGGTACATGGTATGTGTTGAGGAAAAGATATGAAATGATCTTACTCAAGCATTTTCAGACTTTGCTTGGCTAGAGAAAAATAGATGGGAATATCACCCTATGTTTATAGCCAACAAAAATAACATCCTAACTCACAAGTATTAATTACGAGTGCTTAGGCTAATCTTTTATCAACAAAAAACTTGCTGTAAATTTAGTCTTTATGTAATTTTCTGAACATATCAGTTGCTAAAATAAATGTATAGATAGAAGTAAAGTCCCCAAGATGATAATCAATACAGATGAGATATAAAACAATCCTTTATTTCATTCAAATTCACCAAAGAGTCATTTTCTTTACAAAAGCTCATGCAGAAATTTTGGACAAAAGTCAAACTTAGACATCCCCAATGGAACAAACAAAAGGACCTCTGACAAAAAACCAAAATTGAACTCTAAAAGCTGGATCAACTTGCCATAGATAGTTGCCCACTCGACTCTGCACAATAGCCTTTGTCAGTCATGAAAATTAATTCACAAACAGACAAGTCTACACAGACTATCAAAGATAGATCAACACCTCTGAAAAACAAGTGTCTGAATTATGTGATTCAGCCCTGAATATTGTTGTCTACAATAAGACCCTGCTATCATAAAAGAGAATTAGGCTTGTGATGAATGAATGAAAACTGAACTATCTCAACATAAACTCAAAGAGAAAACCTTACTATGCTTCTGCTTCCATCCTCCTCCTTTTCCTTTTTCTTTTAAACAATTCAGAATTGGTTGAAGTAGTTGAACCAACTTATTAGTTAAGTTAATTAAAAGACTCAACAAAATTTAGTTAGGGGGAAAATAAATAATCATAATAAAGTTCATAAATAAATAATAACTAGTAGGTGCAACCCCTTGTGACTCCCCTTAGCTCATAACAATTATAACGATCATAACATAACTATTAGACAAGCAAAACACACCTCCTTGTGACTCCCATCCACATATTCCATTTGACAATTTAGCTCGTGATATTTGAAATTATTTCCAAAAATATTACTCATATATCCAAAATAAACGTGTTGTCCAAACATCCCCGAAGTCAACTATCATAAAACAATAGATAAAATAAAACCTAAAAGCCATATTTTCCACTTTGTGATGCAATCTTTCCTTGATTGTTGTTGTCACCCTTCGATTTTCTGGAATTTGCCTTTGGTTGTGTAGAGCCTTTAGGCCTAATCTCGTTGATCATGTGGGAACTGTTATCTCCCAAAATAAAACCGTCCTTTTAGTCGAGTTTTGTGGTGGATAGCATGGCTATCGGTAGTTTCCTCAATTCATTTTTGAGTTTTTTAGCTGCAAAACTTAGGTTTTGGTTTTGTCTTAGAAAATAATATGACCCATAAAAGTCTTCTTTTCAAAATTTTCATAATTCACTTTCAACAGCTAATGTGTGTCCAAAAGTTGAGTGTTAGCTGGGGAAAGTGGCGACTTTCAGCAGCTAAGGAGCGCTTCTCACAAGTTTGTGCGCTGTTGAAAGTGGTGAATTTCAAAATATCAAAGAAACAGGGTCGCGGGTCGTGCGCTGTTGAAAGTGAAGACTTTCCGCAGCTATGGAACGATTTTTACAAAGTTGTGCGTTGTTGAAAGTGAAAACTTTCCGCAGCTACAGAGCAGTTCATAGAAGGTCACGCGCTGAGGAAAGTGAAGACTTTCAACATCTAACGAGGGTTTTCCACAGGACCGTGCGCTGGTGAAAGTGAAGACTTTCAACAGCTAAGGATAAATTCTCACAGGGTGGCGCGCTGGTGAAAGTGAAGACTTTCAACAGCTAAGGATAAATTCTCACAGGGTGGCGCGCTGGTGAAAGTGAAGACTTTCAACAGCTAAGGAGTAGTTCTTGCGGGATCATGCGCTGGTGAAAGTGGTAAGTTTCTACAGCCGAGGGGCGTTTTCCACGGGCCGTTGGTTGGAGAAAGCGAGAATCACGTGTGTGTTATCCACGTATCCAAAGGCAAATAATGATATGATCATCCCACGTCGTGCAAATCCAAATCATGCGCTGATGAAAGTGGGTAATGATGGAAATTCAGTTTTGCACTTCAAAACCGAATTACGATGTAGATCTGGTTCAGAGACGCATGCTGCGCACTCATGGCGCCAGAGATGGTAATTTCGAATCTGGTAACTCAGGTACAGAGGCTGTATTCCCGGGCTGACAACATCAAATCAGATCTTTGGTTCCATATCAGACATTGTTCACAAAGGACCGTTTAGGGTTTTGAATTGCAAATGGAAAGAATGATTCTTAAACTTGCAGGGCACTTTTCAATCCCTTCCCGAGCTCCAAATGAATATCTGAAAACACCATTGGAAAGATTAGATTCTATAGATGTCAATCGATTATTCATACATGAAAAACAGATTTTCTATGATCGAGAAATTTGATTTTGAAAATATGCCCGCTTTCAATAGCTAATTCACCGAAAATTTTGCTAGTTAGCTGTTGAAAGTGCCGCCTTTCAACAGCTAAGGAGCGTTTTTCACGGGCTATGCGCTGTGGAAAGCATGTCACGGCCAGAATGTTATGATTTTCACCCAGATCGTAATTTTTTGCATGAGAATGAATTGAAACCTCTTCTAAGGCTTGATTAATGAATTATCAAATCTATTTAATCAACCACTTTTGGAAAATGAAGAAAAGAAAAGGTGTACAAATGTCATTTACCATCTTTAAAAGAGCAGGATTTCAGGGTTTTGGGAGCCACATCACATAATTCGAATTTCAGAGAGCCTTGGGAGGCTGAGCTACACATCATCAGATTTCAACCACATTTTGAGGGCCAGCAGATAAAGATTTACCTATTTTGAGGATCTATTCCTATTTCTTTGTAAATACTGTTTGTTTACTATTTCTAGAAATTCAGATCCATAGTTTTAGGATCTGATAACTGAATGGTTAAGCTATAAAACTACAGAAGGGAGATGAATGAAGGGTTCGATTTTGGGTTCTACATGCTGCTACTGTAAGAGAGACCTATTCTTATTATATGAAAAATTGCAAGCTTCCTTCAGTTGTGTTGTCAGATTTTTCTTTTCTGTTCTCTGATATCTTATGAGTGAAGGTTCTTTATTGATGCTCATTCAATCTGCATGTGACTGTAATCTCACTAATTGATTGATTAAGTTGATAATCATAAGTTATTTCCTTAGTTATTAAACCCATTGTGCTTGTTTTATATGAGTATAATCTGGTTCAATAGCTATTTTCTCTTCCATTTAATCAAACCTTGTCTGACTGCATTACTAGAAGACCTTGTGAGATTTTATATTTCTAGACAGTCTTGAACACACAGTCCAGTCCCTAGATATTCATCTTGATCCAAAAACCACATCAATTATTAAGAAAATATTTCCCAAAAAGAGTTAGTTACCAGGCATATCCGACTTACAGCCTAGGAGAGTTTCCTGGAGTGATAACAGGAACAATCGTCCCTCAAATGCATCCGGGAAGACACAAATTTGTCAGAGCCACTGGAGGGTGAAGAAGGGACAACAATGGCTTTTCCTTTGTCAAGGTCATGGTGGGCCTCGGTTTTCAATCTCTTTCTAGCATGGGAGGATTTCACTGGCGAGTGGTGAGGGGCGGCTTGGACAATGGGGTTAATAGGCGGAGGAGTAGGCAAGGACAAGTTGGGCAAGCCACGATGTTGGGAGACTGTCGGGTGGACAATCTCTTCTCATCCATCATTTTCAGGAACCTCGGGTTGCAATGAGACGTGAGGAGGTACATGGATACCAGGGGCTTGTGAGACTAGGAAAGGAGGCCTTTCAGGCCTAGGTTGGACTACTCCCTGCCCAATCCAATTGAAAAATCCGGCTTGAAAGAATTGGCCAAGCTCTTGTGAATCAACATCAAAATGTATGAGAACCTTGGCCTTCTTGGGCCTCTGTTTCCTTGGCCATGGCTACCTCGACTGAAAAAACTCATTCCTGCATGCATGATTGATTAGCAAATAGTCTTTTAAATAACCATACATGACAACTCTTAAAAATATGAAATAGATTTAGCTCATCAATGTATCAGACTCATGCAATCCAATCCATACAAATTGTTTTACTGTTTATCAATGAGCAAGGGGTGAAAAAGGTTCTGGGATATGTTAGGGGTTTGTATTGAGCGAAACATGATAAAATGAGGGGGAGAAGAACATGGTTACTGTTCAATGACAACAACAATCAACTATAAAGCAAACCAATAAAACACCACTGTAATCCAAACAAGACACTGCCACTTTCAACTGCTTTAACACCAAAATTCTCTTGACTGTAATCAATCTTAGAACAAGGAGTGAAAAATGAATATGGGAAGGTGATGGGATCTATGATTAGCGGAAAATGAAATAATGGAAGGGGAAAAAGTGATTCTTGTTCTTAAAATTAATTGAGTGATCCATAAAACATCCTGTGAAAGGAGATGCAATAACCAATGATCATTGTGACCAAATAACAATTACTGTGTATTTAACTAGTTCATTGTTCATAATCAAATGTCCACACAATGTCATCAGAAGACAATATGCATTCTACATAATCTGTAAGGAGTTTTTGTTCCTTTCATTTATCCAATTTGAATCTTATAAAAATTCTCAATGTATGATGGTAACCATTCCCAATCTGCTAATCATCAAATACAACCAATAACCACACATTTCTTCAATAATCAAATATGCCCAAAGACGTGTTTCAAAAATTGCAATGAAGTTATATTGTCGCTGTAATCGGGCTCATCTTTTAACATTCATGACATTCCTTGAACATACATGATGGCAGTCAGCCAGATAATCCATACTAAAATTACAAAAAACCGGATCGTCATTTAAAAAGACAAACAATAGCCACCATTTCAAAAAAAATGCTATGCCCAGAATAATTCAAATATGCAAGTGTAATTCAGTCACTGTATAAGCCCAATTCAATGTAACTCTAACATGCTGGGTTTTCCATCACGACGAGGTATCAACAACATGTCTGTTTTCATAGAACAAATAATCGAGATGCAACAAAGTTGTGCATAAACCCTGTGACTACCTCTGAGTGTGGAACCCAAAACATCCATATTATACACAGTGGGCAGGCACCCAAAAACACCACAATGTGACATTTCCATTCTAAATTTCTAAACACACAGTCGCAGTGTTGACTTAACCATCGAGCCGAGCTATCGATCTAACACAATATTGCTTCAAATTGATCAAAATGCCACAAACCACACTCTGTAAAACTCGGGCCTATGTAATCACATAATCGTAATGCATCCAGCGGATAGATTTTCTACAGTCATACGGGTTGCAATAACCGTTTGGCCCCAACAAAACAACTCATAGTTACAATGACCATTAATTCATGGTGTAGGAACACCAGACCTACAAATGCAATATCTGTGAGCGTTATTTAGAATTCGTAACCAATGCCAAATCAAACATACAAATAATCTTAGTGCAAAAGGATAGTAACTATGTATCAACCAACCAATTCACCACTGTCGTAATAATCAATCGACCTAACAACTGTGGCAACCACACATACCCACGCATCAACTCGAATCGAGGTTGTGACCCTCTCAATTAAACAATATTGAGTTATTAAAAAAAAGGAGAGCGACTGTGTACTTTGAAATGTGCAATTAACAATGCAGGGTTTACCATTGTTATAACAGAGGTAGTGACTGGATACCAAACACGACTATCACATGACCAACTGGGTGAGTCTGTACTCAAATTAGTTGACAATATACAACCAACCAACAATAACCAAGTAGTAAACCCGACAGGCCAAGCCAGTCTTCTCTATCAACCTTTAGACTGGAGGGCTAAGGGTTTGTTCTGTAGCCAACAAAGGGAGAAACAAAGACAACTCCTTGTAATGGTGAAAACTTCGAGGCCAATGGTGCATACACAGAGAGAACCACGACTCATTTGTGGACAGGTAATAAATCCATGACAGGGGGCTATAACAAAGGAGCGAGACTCCAACTCGGCTAGTAACGATACTTAACACACACATGGGTATAACCCTCGTGGTTCTCCAGTCAACAACTACAACGTTGAAGTGAAGACAGGGCCGAGAACTTAACAAAATAACCCACTGCGCGACCTTTTAGTGGTGGAAACAAACCAATGCTCCAGTGAACAAAACATAGTGACACAGATTGCCTCCAAACATTAAACCCATAAAATCCAGAGACTGAACATAGTGATGCGAACGCGTAAGGACAACCAGCCAACCAAAACCAACAAAACCCTCCAACTAAACCAACCAAGATCACAGAGAGCCCCTATGGCTGCTAACACCCAGGATGGCCCAATACATTGAAACTTCATATATTTATCACAGAGAAACCCACCAACAATTCATTCCAAGAACACAATTTTACATAGTTGCAATACTTAAAGAAAACACAAACCAATACACTCGAGCCAATATCCATTTCATAACAGAGCAGACTCGTGGATGGCCGAAAAATACATACCTATGATCGAAGCACCTTAAAATGCGAGCTGGCCGAGCAGTTTCCCTCTACTAAGAAATCAAAGCATAACCACAACACACAATGATGAACAATAGCCCGAGTAGGGTGGCAGCCAACGGAAGGAGTAAGGTGATGTGCAGTAAATGCACGTCACCTCCACCCACAGTCCATTAACTCCTTAGTACATGCTAACAAGTTCTTCATTAACACCATTAATCAAACCATGTATCGAAACCATCACCTCATTAAAATCCAATAGCGCGACCATCGTATTCCTTAATTTATGCCATACATAAAACAACCACGTACCATATAACACAGTTAAATCGCATAACCATTAGTGTCTATCACTTTGTCAAAATGCGCCACCCATATCATGTCCTTCCAAGATATACCATATGTACATCGACCATATAACTCAATTAAATCGCATGACCATTAAATTACTGGCTAGGATATAACCATAACCATTTTAACCTTTCATGTATGTGGTATAGTAGAATTGCAGAGTTAGATCCCTTTTCTTTTTGCATTTGTTATAGTATTTTTGCCTTTCTCCACACTGCCTTTTATGTATTTTCACTAACATGTTTGTTGTGCAAGTGCCATAAGAACAGATAGCAATGATATCAATGAATAGCACATGTCGTAGTAACATAAAGAACCAACACTTCATAAGCTCAAATCATAGCCAATAACAACAAGATCTCATCAACCATGTAAGTTGTGTCGCACATCATCACAACATCAAATATGAACAGATCTGATCTTCAATAATTCAAGGGGGTCCCACCTACTAGTATTATTTAACTTTTATAATAATAGGCCTTAGCAACACTTTGCGGGAAAAACTTTGTTGACGATTTTAATCGTCAACAAACTGACAACTCCACGGGGAAATTCGTTTTCAACAGATTTAGAACTCAGAACTCATGGTTTCGCAGACCAAGAACAATAATTTTAGAAGACGTAACCATAATAATTATGCAACAGGGGGAAGTGAGTGGATTTAATGGAAAAATGACCGAGAATTTGGGAATAACTTATGAAAAATGTTAAGTATGAGGGGGTTTATCCCTATATGCATAATCATCCAACCATAATCGACTCTTATCTCAAGGAGAAAAAATGATGGATCTCCTCCTTTACTTCTCAATGGATGAAGAAATGGAGAGAAGAAGCGGAAGATAACCAATCTCTTTACAAGACAACAATGGACATATATAACAATTTCAAGGGTCCTTCAGAGGAGACATCATAACAATTGTGTAAGCTTGATTGTTATTGACTAACAATGCTTCGCAGGAGTATCATTGTGGCAGGATTGATCCAACATCTTATTTTGACCAGATTTACTAAAAGATGATAAGGACAAAAATCATAACAGAAGTAACAATGCAGAAATTAAAACAACAACAATAAAAGACACAAATGAAGAAGACAACAAGAAAATTTTAATTCAGAAAGCTGAAGTCAAACAGAAAAGGAAGCACAAAAATGTTAGAAAAACATGACCGTGGAGAAATAAAATAAAACAAATGCGGAAACAAAACACAGAAGATACACAATACAATAGAGACATGGATATACGTGGTTCACCCAGTGTGGGCTATGTCCCCCGGAGAAATTGTCAGGTCCTTCCTTTATTATTATCCAACAAATGAAGGGATACAACCTACAACAAACCCGTTGTAACTTCCTCTTCATTCTCTCATAGTCTCCTATCTCAGAATATAATATTCACTCACATACTCAGCCACAATACATTTCCCTCATAAAAGAGGGTTGCCTTCTAGGGCAAAAACCCTAACATAATTTCTACCATTAGATCTGCGACCTTATAATGAATAGTCCAGATTTACAATGAAATTACAATATACATTTACAAGGCAATTTTTCTTTCGAGGGACGCTACCCCCGAATCCTCGTCGGGGGTTCGCTTGCCCCCAGACCCCCCAGCCCGCAGAGGGGGTGACCCCCTCTGCACTCCCCCACATGGAAGAGTGTACATAATTCTGGGGTGTAAAGTCTTCATGGGGTATAAACATAGCTGAAAGCAAGGACCTCTGAATCAGGAAGATAATCAGGCTCCATAACCAACAAAAAAAAAATGAAAGCAAAGCTAGGCTGCTAGTATACAGAAAATCCAGACAACATTAGAACTTTTCACGTCGGTCCCTCGCAATATTTCAAGCGGGGGATGTTAGCGTTGTAGGAAAACAATTACTCCTATAAATCTTTTAAGATATAAGAGTTAGTGTCCAAGACAAAAGCGATTTGGAAAGGACCGAACACTTGGAAATCTGATGTAATCATCAGTCCCTTGACGCACACAATTAGATTGTCAAGATAGAGATGGAGACCGACCAATTCATTGAGAGTTATGTGCATAGGTATTTTAAAAGCAGTACCTGTATCAAGTAAGCTAGAAAGTCGTCATTGGTAAGACATAGTACTCCAATAAGTGATAAGAGTGGTTTTGTGAGCATCTGCCCCTTTTACCTTGATTTTCTTGCAACCAAACAAACTGTCAAGTAAGGGCCCTGATTGGGTTACCCCCCGAACCTCGTAGAGGGGGTAACCCCCCTCTGCACTCCCCCACGTGGAAGAGTGTACATAATTCTGGGGTGTAAAGTCTTCATGGGGTATAAACATGGTTGAAAGCAAGGACCTCTGAATCGGGAAGATAATCAAGCTCCACAACCAACAATCTCCCACTTGGAGACTGATCTCAACAACTCCACCGCTGTTGTATATGCTGGACTTTGAACCTTCTTGGACCTGGCAAATTTCTCATCTTCATATTCATTCTTGAAGACCAACTGAAACTGAGCAAGAACTTAGTTTCTCCCTGGTTACTCCCTTTGTTAACATGTCTGTAGGATTCTGGCTAGTGTGTATCTTTTCCAACTTCAAATGTCCATCTTCCAAGGCAGATCGTAGGAAGTGGTAACTCAACTGTATATGCTTAGTCTTCGAATGGAAGGTTGACTTCTTTGCAAGATGAATGGCACTCTTACTGTCACAGTACAACCTGCTATTCTCCTGCTTCTTTCCCAATTCCTCCATAAACCTCTGTAGCTAGATCATCTCTTTACTAGCCTCTGTAGCAGCAACATACTCTGCCTCTGTTGCTGAAAGTGAAACAACCTTTTGTAGTTTTGAAATCCAACTTACTGTTGTTCCACCTATAGTAAAAACATACCCTGTGTTGCTCCTCCTGCTGTCTTTATCACCTGCCATATCTGAATCAACATATCCCTGTAGGAATAGATCCTTCTGATATAAATAATCGTCCATCTACATCTTCCATAACTGGTAGTTTTGGCCGTTAAATTTTTCGACCCTAAAATTTCCATCTTCCGACATTGCTCCCACTCGAACCAGGAACCCTCCTTTCCTGTGAGTTACCTTTCGCTCTGATACTAGTTGTTAGAAAAATAGGACCGTGGAGCAATAAAATAAAACAAATGTGGAAACAAAACACATAAGATACACAATAGAATAGAGACACAGATATATGTGGTTCACCCAGTGTGGGCTATGTCCACCAGAGAAATTGCCAGGTCCTTCCTTTATTATTATCCAACAAATGAAGGGACACAACCTACAACAAACCCGCTGTAACTTCCTCTTCATTCTCTCACAGTCAACTATCTCAGAATACAATATTCACTCACATACTTAGTCGCAATACATTTCCCTCATAAAAGAGGGTTGCCTTCTAGGGCAAAAACCCTAACATAATTTCTATCGTTAGATCTGGGACCTTATAATGAACGGTCCAGATTTACAATGAATTTACAAGGCAATTTTTCCTCCGAGGGCCTGCTTGCCCCCGGACCCCCCAACTTGCAAAGGGGGTAACCCCCCTCTGCACTCCCCCACGTGGAAGAGTGTACATAATTCTGGGGTGTAAAGTATTCATGGGGTATAAACACAACTTAAAGCAAGGACCTCTGAATCAAGAAGATAATCAGGCTCCACAACCAACAAAAAAAAAATGAAAGCAAAGCTAGGTTGCTAGTCTACAGAAAATCCAAACAACATTAGTGTTGGAAATACTAGAATAACTGAGAGGGGGGGGTGAATCAGTTATTTATAAGCTTAAACAATTTTATGCCTTTTAAATACTTATTAAGTTTTCTTCATGTGTCATCAATCAATCATACAGCATATGGACAGTAAGAGTA
>ML811228.1:200502-216969 GCA_009831015.1 Picea engelmannii | reverse complement strand
ATGCGTATGTTTTCTTCAATGTTGTTCCTCCTATGCTTTTACGTCCAAATCCCCAAATTCTGCATATCCTGCCATTTCTGTTGTTGCCATCAAAGACAACAATCATCAACACGCATTCGTTGCTTGTTCAATATTTGCCAACAATTAGAACTTTTCACGTTAGTCCCTCGCAATATTTCAAGCGGGGGATGTTAGCCAGGGATGATTTTAGGGGCTAAATTTCGCTCATGGGCTAATTTTCCAAGGTTTTTCCCAAAAAAAGATTCGTTATTCTAAAAATGATTCGCCCAAATTCTATAGGATAAAACAATTTTACCTTAAAAATCACCAAAATTTTATATAAAATATATAAAATCCTTAGAATTTTGAATATTTTTACAAAAATATCACCAAACATTTTATAGTTGGCATATGAAGGATTAGTAAGATTCGCCAAGGTTCATACATTTCAAAATAAATTTCCATCCTTAAAATCATCCCTGATGTTAGCGTTGTAGGAAAACAATTGCTCCTGTAAATATTTTAAGATATAAGAGTTAGTATCCAAGATAAAAGCGATTTGGAAAGGACCAAACACTTGGAAATTTGATGTAATCATCAGTCCCTTGACGCACACAATTAGTTTGTCAAGATAGAGATGGAGACCAACCAATTCATTGAGAGTTATGTGCATAGGTCGTTTAAAAGCAATACCTGTATTAAGTAAGCTTGAAAGCCGACATTGGTAAGACATAGTACTCCAATAAGTGATAAGAGTGGTTTTGTGAGCATCTGCCCCTTTCACCTTGATTTTCTTGCAACCAATCAAACTATCAGGAATACATGGACAATATAGAGATTGAAAAGCACAAATGTTCTCATTGTTAGGGAGGTCCTTCCAATATTCTACATTGTCAGGAATACATGGACAATATAGAGATTGAAAAGCACAATTAGGCCTGTGAGACAAAAGTTGTTGATTAGGAGAGGTTGCAAAGATAACTAACCGATCAACCATTGAATTCAACTCCCTCTTGACATGAGTGATGTTGAAAGATAAAAGGTTTGAGACAAGTCCCCAAATAGTTTGGGAGTATCGTTCCATCAACTTGTTGCTAGGAGATCATATCCTACGTATCAGGTTCACAACAAGCTCAGAATTTCCGAAAAATGAAAGGTGGCCACAACCAAGATTAAGGGTGTTCTTAATGCCTAATAATAAGGCTTTGAATTCAGTGACGAACAGACAAACTCTAACCTGTAAGACAGATTATGAATTTTCCCTGCAGGATAAACCAAAATAATGCCAGCCCCATTACCTTCACTAGAGCATGAACCATCAAAGTGCATATGCCACATATCATCATCTAAATTGATTTGTTCCAAAAGAGTATTATCCTCTTTAGGAAAGATGGAATACACTCTTAGGTCCTCTTCGATATAGTTTATACTAGATTATGGAACATTGTCTATATAGGGTGAAATTCTTCCTTCTCTAAGGACTATAATGTTCTTACCATTCCGAGGAACGGATAAATGTGTCCTGTCCAGTGAGAGGTATCCACCTGTTACGGCTTACCAATCTCTTCCCAAGATAATAGAGTAATTGCTTACATGCATATCAATTACCTGAATGTTGAGGGTTGTTGTTATCTCAAGATGAGCGCATAAAACCAAGGTCACATCCTTAATCTAGCCTATGGTTGTTTGTTGTAAACTATTATAGGAGAGCATGCTTCTGGCATTTTCATTTGTACAAGACAAGCCTATCTCTTCCATAATAATCTTCAACATCACATTTGGGCTCGAACCACCATCGATGAGGCAACAATGGGAAATCTTATCCATGATCTTTACAAAAATATAAAAAGGGGGATTTTTTTACAGGGTATCTAAAGTTATGTACACCTACTTTATTTACAGAAGAATCATCTTTGCTTACCTCTTCGGAAAGATTGGCTACAATAGAATCTTTTCCTTCCATGAATTGTTTCAAATGCATCTGTTGTTTAGGGACGACAACCATGTCTAGAAGGGTTGCATCTGCTTTGATGTTGGCCAACTGATTTAAGATATTTTATTTGGAAGAGGGGAGAGGGGGAATGATTCCTTAATTCTCAGGAACTTTAGGATCCTGGAGAGTAGCAGTGGTTGAGGATGAGCTCGGGCCAGAAGAACTGCGGGGAGGATAAAATTTTCCCTTGGGAGTACATGCCTTGTTCCTAGTGTTGATGACGATGGCATCCTCTGGCTCTGCAAAATCTAGGACATCGATAGTAGCTTCTGGTATTTTACCAAAGATCTTATCTTTGACACTCTTCTTTACCTCGCATGTGGTTTCCTCGTGGTGCTCCTCGCAAAAGTTACACCAACTCCGAGCAGGATAGCTTTAGGCTGAAAATTGTTTTCAACCGGATTTCTAAAGGGGGGTGAAGAAGAGGATGAAGCTCCAGGGGCGAGAGGGGAGACAATACCCTTCTACTCAAATGTTATCATACGATTGTTCATATCTTGCACTAACTGCAAGAGAGCGGACATGTCTATCTGTCTAACTGATTCTCCCTGGGGAAGACCAATTCTTTCAAGTTGTTCTTCATACTCTGAACAAGTATGTAGAGTGGAACCAAGATTATCAATGGCTTTTTCCTCAAGCCTATGACGGTAGGGAGAAGGCAATGCATTGTAGTAATGCATGAAAGCGTCTTGGTTCTAGGGGCGGATAAGTTCAAGGATTTGGTTGTATAACTTGGTGAAACACAAGTTGAAAGACCTGATGGTCTCACCCTCCTTATAGGTGACGTTATTGTATTCCCTTAACTTCTCAGCGGGGCTTTTGGATTGCCCATAAGTGGATAGGAACCAATAGATCAACTCCTCCCAAGTAGACAAAATCTTAGGAGGAAGGTCAAAGAAGTCGGTCGCAGCCTTTCCTTCCAAGGAATTGACGAACAAGTGCATGCAGGTATCATTGTCGTTGGCCCCTATGTCATGACAAGCATTGGAAAATACCACCAGGTGTTCGTTTGTACTGACAGTGTTATTTCCTGAAAACTTAGGCAAGTGCTCTTTAAACTTCGAAAGTGGATGAGTAGCAGGTGCTAGGTTAAGAGGAGAGGACAAATGCCACGGTGTGGTTGTGGCATCTTCTTCGAATTGAAAAAGCCCATACTTTTTAATGACTTTGGTGGGGTTTGTAGTGCATTGGACAGGGATATGGTGGATATATAAGCTACCAATCACTAATGATGATGAATATTAAGAAGATGGAGCACTTCCAGTGCCACCAGAGTCACCACTAGATGCCATCTGATGGATGATAGATGAGGGAAAGAAAGACGAGCTGGATGAATTAGATAAAGTTCTCCTTAGAGCACTTTGTTGGACAGATAACACAATGTTCCTTCTTCCTATTTCAACAATAGGATTGATTTCAGGTGACAAGCCTCTTCTTCTTCTAGAAGCACGAGAATCTAAGGACATGAAAGAAAGGCCAAAAATTGAAGAAACAAAAGGGTTACTGCTGATTTCTAGGTTGTCTATGTCTAGCCTCCAATTTTTCTTTAGTACTAATATCTCGTTCAATTGCTGCCCAAGAACGGTTAAGCTCAGCACGGGTCTCGACAGTGTCTAAAATAGTATGAAACAAGTTCAAAGCAATGCTGGTCTGGTCTTGGAGACTGGGCTCAAGATTGGGCTGCCTCACAACAGGAACAATCATTAATAGCAAAACAGTTAAAGAATCAATTTCAGAAAAATAAAGATGTATCGATGAAAATCGAGTATAAAAATTAACCAGAGAGTTATCGAAGATCTCCCCAGTATGGTCGCCAAATAAATGTTGAGGAAAATATATTAAGTGATCTTACTCAAGCATTTTCAGACTCTGCTTGGCTAGATCAAAGTAGACTGGAATATCACCCTATGTTTATAGCCAACAAAAATAATATCCTAACTCACAAGTATTAATTACGAGTGCTTAGGCTAGTCTTTTATCAACAAAAATCTTGCTGGAAATTTAGTTTTTATGTACTTTTCTGTACATATCAGTAGCTAAAATAAATGTAAAGATAGAAGTAAAGTCACCAAGATGATAATCAAGACAGATGAGATATAAAGCAATCCTTGATTTCATTCAAATTAACCAAAGAGTCATTTTCTTTACAAAATCTCATGCATAAATTTTGGACCAAAGTCAAACTTAGACATCCCCGATGGAACATACAAAAGGACCTCTGACAGAAAACCAAAACTGAACTCTAAAATCTGGATCAACTTGCCACCGATTGTTGCCCACTTGACTCTTCACAATAGCCTTTGTCAGTCATGAAAATTAATTCACAAACAGACAAGTCTACACAGACTATCAAAGATAGATCAACACCTTTGAAAAACAAGTGTCTGAATGATGTGATTCAGCCCTGAATATTGTTGTCTACAATAAGACCCTGCTATCATAAAAGAGAATTAGGCTTGTGATGAATAAATGAATGAATGAAAACTAAACTATCTCAACATAAACTCAAAGAGCAAACCTTAGTATGCTTCTGCTTCTATCCTCCTCCTTTTCCTTTTTCTTTTAAACAATTCAGAATTGGTTGAAGTAGTTGAACCAACTTATTAGTTAAGTTAATTAAAAGACTCAACCAACTTTAGTTAGGGGGAAAAGTAATAATCATAATAAAGGTCATAAATAAATAATAACTAGTAGGTGGGACCCCTTGTGACTCCCCTTAGCTCATAACAATTATAACGATCATAACATAACTATTAGTCAAGCAAAACACACCTCCTTGTGACTCCCATCCACATATTCCATTTGACAATTTAGCTCATGATATTTGAAATTATTTCCAAAAATATTACTCATATATCCAAAATAAACGTGTTGTCCAAAGATCCCGGAAGTCAACTGTCATAAAACAATAGATAAAATAAAACCTAAAAGCCATATTTTCCACTTTGTGATGCAATCTTTCCTTGATTGTTGTTGTCACCCTTCGATTTTCCTGAATTTGCCTTTGGTTGTGCAGAGCCTTTAGGCCTAATCTCGTTGATCACGTGGGAACAATTGTCCCTCAAATGCATCTAGGAAGACACAGATTTATCAGAGCCATTGGAGGGTGAGGAAGGGGCAGTAGTGACTTTTCCTTTGTCAAGTGCATGGTGGGCCTCAGTTTTCAATCTCTTGCTAGCATGGGAGGATTGCACTGGCGAGTGGTTAGGGGAAACTTAGACAATGGGGTTAATAGGTGGAGGAGTAGGCAAGGACAAGTTGGGTCAGCCACGATGTTGGGAGATTGTCGGGTGGAAAATCTCCTGCCATCCATCATTTTCGAGGACCTCGGGTTGCAATGACATGTGAGGAGGTACAGGGATATCGGGGGCTTGAGGGACTTGGAAAGGAGGCCTTTCAGGCCTAGGTTGGACTACTCCCTGCCCAATCCAATTGAAAAATCCAGCCTGAAACAATTGACAAAGCTCTTGTGAATCAACATCAAAATGTATGGAGAACCTTGGCCTTCTTGGGCCTCTGTTCCAATTACCTCTACCTCTGTTTCCTCGGCCATGGCTACGACTAAAAAAACTCATTCCTGCATGCATGGTTTATTAGCAAATAGTCTTTTAAATAACCATACATGACAACTCTTAAAAATATGAAATAGATTTGGCTCAACAATGTATCATACTCATGCAATCCAATCCTTACAAATTGTTTCATTGTTTATCAATGAGCAAGGGGTGAAAAAGGTACTGGGATATGCGAGGGGTTTGTATTGAGCGAAACATGATAAAATGAGGGGGACATGGTTACTGCTCAATGACAACAATGATCAACTGTAAAGAAAACTAATAAAACACCATTGTAATCCAAACAAGACACTGCCACTTTCAACTGCTTTAACACTGAAATTCTCTTGACTGTAATCAATCTTAGAACAGGGAGTGAAAAATGAATATTGGAAGGCTATGGGATTTGCAATTAGCAGAAAATGAAATAATGGAAGGGAAAAAAGTGATTGTTGTTCATAAAATTAATTGAGTGATCCATAAAACATCATGTGAAAGGAGATGCACTAACCAACGATCATTGTGACCAAATAACAATTATTGTGTATTTAACTAGTTCATTGTTCATAAACAAATGTCCACACAATGTCATCACAAGACAATATGCATTCTACACAATCTGTAAGGAGGTTATGTTCCTTTCATTTATCCAATTTGAATCTTATAACAATTCTCAATGTATGATAGTAACCATTCCCATTTTGCTAATCATCAAATACAACCAATGCCCACACATTTCTTCAATCATCAAATATACCCAAAGACATGTTTCAAAAATTGCAATGAAGTTATATTTTCGTTGTAATCCGGCTCATCTTTTAACAGTCATGACATTCCTTGAACATACATGATGGCATTCAACCAAATAATCCAGACTAAAATTGTAAAAAAATGGATCGTCATTTAAACAGACAGACAATAGCCATCATTTAAAAAAAAAAATGCTATGCACAAAATAATTCAAATATGCAAGTGTAACTCAGTCATTGCACAAGCCCAATTCAATGTAACTCTAACATGTTGGGTTGTCCATCACGATGAGGTATCAACAACATGCCTGTCTTCATAGAACAAATAATCGAGTTGTAACAAAGTCTTGCTTAAACTCTGTGACTACCTCTGATTGTGGAACCCAAAACATCCATATTATACACAGTGGGAAGCCACCCAAAAACACCACGATGCGACATTTCCATTCTAGATTTATAAACACACAGTCGAAGTATTAACTTAACCATTGAGCTGAGCTATCGATCTAACGCATTATTGCTTCAAATTGATCAAAATGCCACCAACCATGTTGTGTAAAACTCGAGCCTGTGCAATCACATAATCGTAATGCATCCAGTGGATGGATTTTCTACAGTCATCTGGGTTGCAATAACCGTTTGGCCCCAACAAAACAACTCATAGTTACAATGACCATTTATCCGTGGTATAGGAACACCAGACCTACGAATGCAGGATGCGTGCGTTATTTAACAATCGTAACCAATGCCAAATCAAACGTCCAAATAATCTTAGTGCAAAAGGACAGTGACTGTGTATCAACCAACCAATTCACCACTGTCGTAACAATCATTCGACCTAACAGTTGTGGCAACCACACATACCCACGCATCAACTCGAATCGAGGTTGTGACCCTCTCAATTAAACAATACTGAGTTATTAAACAAAAGGAGAACGAATGTGTACTTTGAAATGTGCAATTAACAATGCATGGTTTACCATTGTTATAACAAAGGCAATGACTAGATACCAAACACGACTGTCACATGACCAACTGGGCAAGCCTGTACTCAAATTAGTCAACAATATACAACCAACCAACAAGAACCAAGTAGTAAACCCGACAGGCCAGGCCGATCTTCTTTATCAACCTTCAGACTAGGGGGCTAAGGGTTTGTTCCGTAGCCAACATAGGGAGAAACAGAGCCAACTCCTTGTAATGGTGAAACCTCTGAGGCCAATGGTGCATACACAAAGAGAACCACGACTCATTTGTGGATAGGTAACAAATCCATGTCAGGGGGCTATAACAGAGGAGCGAGACTCCAACTCGTCTAGTAACGATACTTAACACACGCAGGGTATAACCCTCGCGGTTCTCCAGTCAACAACCACAACACTTAAGTGAGGATAGGGTCGAGAACTTAACAAAATAACCCACTGTGCGACCTTTTATTGGTGGAAACAAACTAATGCTCCAGTGAACAAAACACAGTGACGCAAAGTGCCTCCAAACATTAAACCCATAAAATCCAGAGACTGGACATAGTGATGCGAACGCGTGAGGACAACCAGCCAACCAAAACCAACAAAACCCTCCAACTAAACCAACCAAGATCACAGAGAGCCCTTATGGCTGCTAACACCCAGGATGGCCCAATACATTGAAACTTCAGATATTTATCACAGAGAAACCCACCAACAATTCATTCCAAGAACACAATTTTGCACAGTTGCAATACTTAAGGAAAACACAAACCAATACACCCGAGCCAATATCCATTTCATAACAGAGTAGACTCATGGATGGCCAAAAAAAGACATACCTGTGATCGAAGCACCTTAAAATGCGAGCTGGCCGAGTGGTTCCGCTCTGCTGAGAAATCGAAGCATAACCACAGCACACAAGGATGAACAATAGCCCGACTAAGGTGGTGGCCTACAGAAGGAGTAAGGTGATGTGCAGTAAATGCATGTCACCTCCATCCACAGTCCATTAACTCCTTAGTATATGCCTACAAGTTCTTCATTAACACCATTAATCATACAATGTATCGAAACCATCACCTCATTAAAAGCCAATAGCGCGATCATCGTATTCCTTAACTTATGCCATACATAAAACAACCACGTACCATATAACACAGTTAAATCACATAACTTTGTCAAAATTCACCACCTATATCCTGTCCTTCCAAGATATACCATATGTACATCGACCATATAACTCAATTAAATCGCATGACCATTAAATTGCTAGCTAGGATATAGCAATAACCATTTTAACCTTTCATGTATGTGGTATAGTTGAATTACAGAGTTAGATCCCTTTTCTTTTTGCATTTGTTATAGTATTTTTGCCTTTCTCCAAACTGCCTTTTATGTATTTTCACTAACATGTTTGTTGTGCAGGTGCCATAAGAACATATAGCAATGATATCAATGGATAGCATAGGCCATAGTAACATAAAGAACCAACACTTCATAAGCTCAAATCATAGCCAATAACAACAAGATCTCATCAACCATTTAAGCCGTGTCGCACATAATCACAACATCAAATATGAACAGATCTGATCTTCAATAATTCAAGGGGGTCCCAACTACTAGTATTATTTAGCTTTTATAATAATAGGCCTTAGCAACACTTTGCAGGCAAAACTTCGTTGACTATTTTAATCGTCAACAATATGGTACATGCTCATGTGCAAAGTATCCAAAGGTAGTTATCGATTAAGAGGATGTTGTTATAAATTTGTTTTCCAAGTGTTTTCATTAATGTTTAAACCAAATTACAGTGTAGAGGAATGAAGGGCATTATTATTCTATTTTGGGCTTATTGATAAGTATTCTTTAAATGAAAATAATGAATTAACAACAATAACTTTGTCATTGATGGTTCCATGGTATTTGTAGTATGCATTTGTATCATGGGTATGAGATAGATTTCAATGGCTAGATGAAACAAGGGAAATAGTTGCAAAGTAGCTAGTCCCTACCTAGGAATTCTAAACAAATGCCACATGTTAAATAATTACATTTGAGCCTAGGAATTCTAAACAGATGTCGCATGTCAAGTTAGCATCAAAGTAAGTAATATTTGCATAACTAGTGACTAGCCAAATATTCCATGCACAACTAGTGACTAGCCCGACAAGATGACCTCTTTCTCTAATATCTACAATATATATTCTTGAATATTTGCTCCGTTCTCCACTTGTTTTGTCTTTCAATAGTGGTTGGCTTTCTGTAATGGTTGTATGAATGATCTACAGAAAATAAAAATGTGGCTTATGGCATTTCAAACTTGGGTTTATGAAATAAAGAGAAGAATAAAGAAAGGCAATTGTTGTGAATATGCATGTAGAAATGCCTCAACAAAAATCATGGGATGTTTCCTATGATTAAGAAAACTATAGTGGTCCACTAGCGCTGGCTAAGATCACAAAAACAAGCTATAGTGCTCAAGACTACTCTATTCAAATATATATGATGCAGTTGCAATCAAATGTATTCAAATGATCGATAAAAAAACATATTTTTTCAAGACAACCCTATGGAATAATAACATGAAAATGACATTCAACATTGGATTCAATGTACTTTAATTGATCTTGAAAAAAAGTGCATGTATACCTCGTCACTACCAAAAGAAGGTTTTCCCATCCATAATCAATGTCGGGGGGAGAAAATCGCAAGCCGAAAGAAACCACCATTCCATGTTCATTAGATAATGCACTATCTTGTTTGCAATAAATCTTGGCTATGGGAGGCTCCAGTCATATCATTTATACCCAATCATTTAAGCTTCTAAAACATTCCTCATTTGTTGCATTGCATATAACATTATGTTAGCTTTGTGCTCAAACTGAGTGATTGGTTTTTAATATCTCCAGGGAAAGATTCCACAAAGTAATTGGATGACAATCCCCTGTTTGTTAAATAGGTACGATCATCTATTTCCATGCCTATACTACAATTTATATCATTGTTGATATCTCGGCTATGGATCGACAACTTTCATAAATAAGCATAAACCGCTTCTAGTTTGCTATAATGTTTATCAGGCCTGTACATTTTTGGCATTTAGATAAAAATCTTGCTTATCAAAGAAGAAAAAGGATTTTGCTTATTTGACTCCTCTAAATACATTATCAATTGCAAAACAATAATGAGCAGGTTGGCAAGCATGTAATATGGATTCATTAAGGCTAGGTTTCAATATTTCAATGCACTAATTTTGAGTGAGCTTTGGCCACAATGTTAAAAGCATTTTCATGGAAAATGCATTCACAATCCCTCCCTATCCTTCCTGCAATCTCTTTATCAACACAATTTACCATTAGCCCATTAAAAAATAAATAAAAAAATCTGAAATCCATTGAAGCAAATTGCAAACAAATACAACGTTTGCATCAAATGTTTACATTCAATGATTCCAGTCATTCCATAACAATACATTTATAACCATATGAATATTTTTTGATAAAAAAGGCAAGCTAAAGTCACTTCCTTTGTTGAAACCATTGACACATTTGACATCTCATCCTCGCACGTGGATGAGGATCATTGCAAAATAAAGAATTTTAAAATATAAAGGAAAACAATTGATTTCTATCTTATATTGTAGTGTTATAATAATAAAACTAATGAGTACTAAATAATAAAGTTATCGATTGGTCTTAAATTTTCCATGACATGTGTTGGATAGAGTAAAGTCTTTGGTACATGTTGTGGGTTTTATGTTCCTAATGCAAGTGTAATGCATGCAACATTGTGTGGATATTTTGAGTTTTATATGTCCTAAAGAAATCAATTGACACCTTCGACACCAAGTTGGGAAGCTCTTGCCATCTGGTTTATGTTCATGTAGAGGGTCCAATTTGGCATGCGAGGGTCTCGCAAGATTTTTTAGTATAGATCACATGTATTTACCTTGTACTTCGATTCAGATTTGTAGATGTTTCTGAACCTGTTTGCTTAGAGAAAATCCAAGTAGTGTCATAAGATGGCATGAATGTTTGCATGCAATGGATCCGTCGGGAGAGACATAAATGCACTAGCATTGTTCTCAATTGAAAAGCATTATTACCGATTAGGAATACGACTTGGTTGCTACTAGTCGGGGGTCAATCAATGATGGCCAATGAAAATAAAACAATACCCACAACCAATCGTACTCTTTGACAAGGGAAAGGGGGATAGGGTCTATCTTATTGGTCCTCCTTCATCGTTTGAAATGCTAGAGATCCTATAGTTGGTATATCCAGGTGCATCATCTAAAGTAATGCCTTATTATGTTTGCTAAAGGAGAAATGTCGTTCCTTATAAATGCATAACTAGGATCATCTAGTTAGACATGCTTAACTCTAGGTATAAACATAGTTGCGTTTAGTTTTGATATGGAAAGTATATTCATTCAAATTTCTTTATTTACTTTATATATGAATTTTGCACAATAATTTTGGATTTTGCATTTTTTATTTACTTGGTTGAAACATCGTTGGAAGCATGGACTCGTCTCATAATATCTTGGAACCATGAGTCATGGGCACGTATAATTAGTGTACTGAAGCAAATGTGAGAATCCCAACTCCATAACTGGCGGACTTGGTATTCTGGGTATCTAAACTCGCAAAAGTAGGCTTTGTGGGATCCGATAATCTCTTGGAATGAGTTGAATGCCTCAAAGTGACCATAGACATTGGTGGATGAACTAACGAGTCGGCTTGTGTAGACAAAGACCAAGATGAATGCATATAAATGCTTGCGCCTCATCGCATGTTTCAATTATCATTGCATCAATCATTTTCATAATGTCTACTTGTTTGTATAATGTCCACACTTGCATAATCATGACGAATCATCATTTTGATAAAACATAATATACATGTAATGTTCCCAGGCCAATTTTTTTGCTGGGAACACTGATTGCTCTCTATTAACTGTTGTTTAGCTGTGTGTTTGCAGGTTTTCTCTTAGAGTTACGTTTTAGGGTTTGTGTATTCAGTTATCAAGCATGTGAACATAGATCTGAAGATGCATCATACATAAATACAAGAGATAGAAAGACACACTAGATATGGAATCAAACAACACATATCTGACCTTTATTTAGATAATATGAGAAACCTGATACAATAAGACTGCAGATCTGGAATAATATCCAAGAGATCTTCTAGCTGGAATATGAGTTGCTACAAATGCTCACGATATGAAGATATAAGCCTCCAAAGGCTGGATACAAGCTAAAGATCAATACAAGATTAACTTCTTTCCCTCCAGGGTCAAGTCTAAACCCTCCTGGCTGAAGTTACGCCCTCCTGGATGGCTGTGAAGACCCAATATTTCGGCCCTGCTGCTGGAAGCCCTCAAATGCCACAAAAATATGTAGAATGATAGATCAGGGCCAGGTAAACCCCCTCTTGAAGTCTCAAGCTGAAATACCAAGATCTGCTCCGCAATATGCTAAAACTCCAAACTAGACTGCGCTCTCCTGAAGACTGCCAAGACCCAATATTTCGGCCTTGATGATGGAGACCTCCAAATACTCTGAAACTCTCAGGAAAGATAGACTGTGGCAAGGTGAACCCCTAGGTGAAGTCTCTGGCTGAGATATGAAGTTTTTCCCTTTCAAACTAAGTAGATCTACTTTCCAAGAGTGCCCTCCTTCTCTCCAAATCTTGCCGATGCTTCAGAAAACCAAATGGCAAGGATAACTCTCTCAAAATGCACTAGAAATGATGATCAATGTCTTGCATAGAAAACCCAAGTGTCAAAATGTCCAAAAGCCTTCTCAAACTCTTGGATCGAAACTTCCTTCAACCAATGGTGTGCCCCCTTGCTGGAAACCCTCCAAGTTACACCCTGTTGTTGCCCTGGAAGGAAGATAGTACCTGTAGTTGTTGTAGAATGGTGTGGGTAGAGTATTGCATACCTGAGACCAATCTTGGAACAAGTGAGGTGGGATCTTTCACCACCGACTTGTCCTCTAGGGTTTTTATTCTCAAAACCCTCAAAATTATTGTGCTCTAGAGCCCAAAAGCAAAATGAAATAATAATCCAAAGGTGAGTAAGAGGTGTGCCCTTGCCTTTCCTTTATACCTCCAATCTGTTTCTATGTTGAGTTAGTTAACCCCTAGGGTTAACTTCTAGCTTAGCCTCACGTGTTCTATTCTTTCATTGAGTTACTTTTCCTTTTCCAAGTCAACTTAATATTATAATGTTGAGTTTAGCTGACTTCTCCCCATAGTGCATAAGACTATAGTCTAGTGGGGATAACTAGACTACTGAGTCTCTCCAACCCTCTTCATCAAGAGGTGGGGGACATTATAGTCTCCCCTGCTAGAAATTGCTTGCCCACAAGCAATTCTGAACTTGTCTCCTGTAATACCTAGTCATTCTCCCAAGTAGCATCCTCAATAGGTAAGTCCTTCCATTTGACTAAGTATTCCTTGATGCTCCTCCTCCTTAGATTCTTCTCACGAACCTCCAATATTTCTTCTGGTATCAATATCAATTACCCTTCTTCATCTAAGGGTGGTAGTTCCTCAATTGGAGTGATGTGTTGGCCTATAGCTCTCTTCAAGCATGACACATGGAAAACATTGTGTATTTTGTTGCCCTATGGAAGATCAAGCTCATATGCCACGACCCCTACCTTCTTGGTGATCCTGTAGGGTCCAAAGAATCGAGGTTGGAGCTTTTATGCTCCACTTCTTTTGATGGATGCATGTTTGTATGGTTGGAGCTCAAGTAAGCCAAATCACCAACCTTAAATGTGTGCTCTACTCTGTGCCTGTCTGCCTGGACCTTTTACTGATTTTGTGCCCTTTGCAAATGATCCTTCAGTTCTTTGAGTATGTCCTGACTCTGTTGAATCCAATCTTGATCTAGGAGGCTCCCTAGGCTCAAAAAATGCTCAAAAATGAAAGTTCTCAGAATGGAGTGAAACCAATTCCATTGCGACTGGATTGTCACGCTGATTCTGGCCATATAATTACTTTCTCAAACGGGTGCCATATGCGAGGTTTATCACACTCTGATCAGATTCTCAAACAACGAAAAAGTCAAAGGTCAAACTGGCAAAAAGTCAATGCTGATGTCAGCATGACATCACCAAAGACACCTCATGATGTTGATGTGGCAGTAGTTGACTGGCCAGATGACAAATCAAATCAAGTTTGGACACGTGGCAAAGATTGGGTAAATGTGGTGGTGCCACGTGGCCCAATTATGGGCAGCCACGTGACACCCAGTCAGCAGTCGAATGACCACTGATCAACAGGAAAAGGGCGTGGCCCAATTATGGGCAGCCACGTGACACCTAGTCAGCAGTCGAATGACCACTGATCAACAGGAAAAGGGCGTGGCCCATAACCACCAGCGCCTCTACCTCTCCGCCCTTGGATTTCAGGTATGCCACATAACCATGGGCTTATCCCCATAATTTGCGCACGAGGGTATATCATTTAGCCACATGTCCCATGGGATGCACCCCAAAACCAGGAGCTAGCGGGACTAAAGGGCCAACGCTTAGCCCTTTGGGCTAGCGCTTGGCCATATGAAGAGCATATGACCATTTAAAGGGGGCGCACGCCCAACCTTGGGGGCTATACTATGTGTTTTTATATAAAAGTGGGTTTTTAACTATACAGTGTTGATTTTTGCCTGATTTTATGACCATAAAGTAGTTTTTTGAGGATATCTTGGCAAAGAAAGGATGTAGGGAAAAGGAAAGAGAAGAAGACAACCACAACAAGAAAGGAGGATCCTACTTGCAATCATTGCAAGAAAGTAGGCCATGATGAAGATCGTTGTTGGGTCTTACATCCTGACTTGAAGCCAAAGAAGTATGCCAACCAAGGAAGGAAGAATATGTTAAGCCCTAAATAGTGGCTCATTACCCCTTAATTGGGGCATATTATATTAGTAATGTTATTTTATTTATGTCGGCTTTAGGCCATTAGTTGTAATTATATCTCCTAGTCTCCTATATATACCAAGGAGACATTTTCATTTTGAATCATCTTGTAATTGTACATTTATGTGGGCATAAGGAGGTTTCCCCCTCGAAGAGGCTTATTATCTGAATTTATCTCTTTTTCAAGGCATTGAGTACTTATTCCGAGGTTTTTCTATGCTATATTGATATTTGGTTCTTAACATATGGTATCAGAGCTCAAGGTCTTGGGGTTTTGCTGCTACATCTGAGACACCTTGCCATTTTCGTTATAATTTTTTTTCTACAATGTTTCAGAAGGAATGGCATGGAGGGTATTTAGTATACCGATCAAGGTATGTTGGGTTAAAATTTCAGCTCCCGAGGCTGTATACTTTCGGAGATACAACCTGTGCAATATAGGGTTCTGGAATCTTCCTAAACTGAGTCATTGCATAATTTTTGCTATAAATTTTTTTCTGTAACGTTTCAAACCCTGAACTCTGGAGGCTATTCACAAAAATGATCTATTCACATAAATTAGTAAGGTATCTTTGGTAAAAATTTCATCTTCTGGGTCATCTTAAATTTGTATATATACCCTGTGGAAGATAGGGTATCTGACTAGTCCTATTGACTAGTCTCAAGAAGGTGTTCCAGGTAAAAAATTCATAACTTATTTCTAGAGTATCCAAATTGAGTGAGACTGGTTTCATTGGATAGTAGACAGTCTGTAGTATTTCTGGTACGAGTTTCAGAATTTTATATCAATTATTTTGTGCGGGGCATGCTATACAAGTGAGATCTCCTGAAAAGGACAAAAAACAGCAAGTTGTGGGGAAGCTACCGTAAATTCCACTTGGCACATCCAATTTTGATTAGACCTATGGAATTGTAGAGAAGAAATATTAGAGAACTAAAAAAAATAAAGTTTCATACCCAGAAGGGTCAAAACTTTGGATATACAGTAGAAGAAAGATTGTCTAGCCGAACCACCTAAAAATCAAGGTTCAAAAGTGATACTTGGCCAACATGCCACCCAAAAAGGGAAATTATACACCAAATAAGCCTCCAGACAATCCTACTTGGACTCTTGATGAAGGTGGAGAAATGCGTAGGGACATAAATGATTTACAAAAGAAGATAGTAACAAAAGATGAACTATAAGAGATGGAAGCTAAGTTGGAGGCAAAGATGGATGGTTTCATGGAAGGATTGAAAAATTTCGTAATAGAGAGGACACCTGAAA
>ML811228.1:168376-197458 GCA_009831015.1 Picea engelmannii | reverse complement strand
CTACCTTCGTTACTTTGTCTCTGATAAACAAACACAATGGTTCAAATGGTTACGCTTGGAAAAATGGTGGTATAACACTCCCTTTCATACTGCAACAAAAATGACACCATTTCTGGCACTCTATGGATACCACCCTCCTTCCATCACTTCTTCTCTAAAAGAAAAATCTAAGGTTCAAGAAGTGGAAGATCACATTGAGCATCAACAACAAGTTCTCCAAATATTAAAGGACAACCTGACCATGGCACATAATCGTATGAAACAACAAGTAGATCAACATCGTAGTGAAAGATGTTTTGAAGTAGGGGATTGGGTGTTTTTAAGACTATTACCATACAAACATATGTCCCTCAAGCAAGCCAAGAAGGATAATAAATTATCACCAAAGTACTATGGCCCTTATAAGGTGTTGCAAAATATTGGTACTATGGCATACAAATTAGAGTTGCCTGCATCTTAACGAGTCCACCCAGTTTTCCATGTTTCATGCTTAAAGAAGGTTATAGGTGACAAGATCCCAATTCAAACTATATTGCCAGAACTTGAAGAGGAAGGAAAAATCATATTGGAGCCTGAAGCCATCACTGACACAAGAATTCGCCAGCTGAGGAATAGATCCATTTCAGAAGTATCTCATTAAATGGAGGAAACTACCGACTGAAGATTCCACTTGGGAAGATGAGTCTTTTATACAGAAGCATCCAAAGTTACTCAAGCGTTGTGGACAACACTTGTCTCAAGGGAAGGGGCATGTAAAGCCCTAAATAGTGGCTCATTACCCCTTAATTGTGGAATATTATATTAGTAATGTTATTTTATTTATGTCGGCTTTAGACCATTAGTTGTAATTATACCTCCTAGTCTCCTATATATACCAATGAGACATTTTCATTTTGAATCATCTTGTAATTGTACATTTATGTGGGCATAAGGAGGTTTCCCCCTCGAAGAGGCTTATTATTTGAATTTATCTCTTTTTCAAGGCGTTGAGTACTTATTCTGAGGTTTTTGTATTCTATATTGATATTTGGTTCTTAACATATATTGGTGGTTTACATTCTTATCTCAAGCACACTATTCTTATGCTAAATCCTTCTAACTTTGATGAAGTATGTGTACAAGCCATTCACATTGAATCAAGTAAAGGGAAGGTTGGTGATAGTGTTTCTACAGATACTTGGCAAAGAAAGGATGTAGGGAAAAGTAAAGAGAAGAAGACAACCACAACAAGAAAGGAGAAGCCTACTTGCAAGCATTGCAATAAAGTAGGCCATGATGAAGATCGTTGTTGGGTCTTACATCCTGACTTGAGGCCAAAGAAGTATGCCAACCAGGGAAGGAAGAATACCACAACTGCGACAGTTCAAGTGGATCTTGGATCAGATTCCGGTGATGAGACACAGGTTGTAGCTATGGGAATCCGAGGTATAAATTCTGTTGCAAGTACTAGCTCTTCTAGATCAGTTGATGTAAATGATGAGTGTAAAAGGAATGAAATCTTCCACATAAGGGTTATAACAAATAATGTTAAAGTTGATACTCTTGTAGACAGTGGATCACAGGCCAATCTAATCAGTGAAGAGGTTGTAAATAACTTGGGACTTGAAACTAAGTCACATCGTAAACCATATCCATTGGGATGGATATGTGGTGATAACAATTTGCAAGTAACCAAGCAATGTGAAATCAAGTTTGCAATCACTTCTAATTATGTTGATGAAGTAGAGCTTGATATTGTGCCACTGGACATATGTGGAATTGTACTGGGAAGCCCATATCTTTATGATAGGAAAGTTATATTCTACAGGGAGGAGAATAAATATTGCTTCAAGAAAGATGGGAAAGAGTACATTGTTCGTGCTCATCGCATGAAAACTGACAGGTCTTTTGCAACTATAGGGCAGTTAAAAAGAATGGTAAATGCAAACAAAAGTTTAACACTTATGTTTGTAACAAAACATGAAGTTAGTGATGCTAAACATGAGATGATTCCATATGTTTCTAACAGTCATGAAGTGTCACAAGGGGTACAACATGAGGTTCAACTGCATAATTTGATTACTGTTCCTGTTCAAAAGGGGAAGCATATTTTGTCATTTTCATTCGCATTCTCAGTATTGTTGATTAGTTTGCTGCTATTCAGTGGTTTATGGTTGCAAAGTGCGACAAAGAATGTAGATGATTGTGCGATAAACGAAATGATTACTTGGATAAACAATGCTATCTCAGTTTTCATGTTTGTTGTGATTAGTCAGGTGATCATTATCCCAGCAAAGAGGATGGATGATACAGGACAAAGTGGGGAGGTATTACCCTCACTTCTTACCTAAGAAAAAGCAGACTTTTGGTGGTCCAAAAGCTTCCAAAGTGGGGAGGAATGATTGAGGAGGCTCCCCAGGCTCAAAAAAATGCTCAAACATGAAAGTTCTCAGAATGGAGTGAAACCAATTCCATTGCGACCAACTCGTTGAGCTAATTCCGGCCATATAATTACTTTCTCAAACGGGCACCGTATGCGAGAGTTATCGCACTCTGATCATATTCTCAAACAATGAAAAAGTCAAAGGTCATACTGGCAAAAAGTCAATGCTGACATCAACATGACATCACCAAAGACACCTCATGATGCTGATGTGGTAGAGACATGTGGCAGCAGTTGAATGGGCAGATGACAGATCAAATTAGGTTTGGACATGTGGCAAAGATTGGGCAAATGTGGTGGTGCCACATGGCCCAATCATGGGCAGCCACGTGACACCCAGTCAATAGTCGAATGGCACAGTGTTAAAATTAACGTTTGGGGATCCATGGGTTTTGAACCCATGAACACTCAACAAGCCAACGCTTTGAGAAATGACCCCACACTGGAGCGCCAAATGTATTGCTTGTTATATGAAATAAGTTTAAATTTATTTAAACTTTAATCTATGTATGGGGCACAAATAGGAGGGGGCTGAGGCTAAGCCCCAGCCCATGCTTCCGTGTGGTAACATATGACCACCGATCAACAAGAAAAGGGCGTGTCCCATAACCACTAGCGCCTCTGCCTCTCCGCCCTTGGATTTCGGGTATGCCACATAACCATGGGCTTATCCCCATAATTTGTGTGCGGGGGTATATCATTTATCCACAGGTCCCATGGGATGCACCCCAAAACCAGGAGCTAGCACGACTAAAGGGCCAACACTTAGCCCTTTGGGCTAGCGCTTGGCCATATGAAGAGCATATGACAATTTAAAGGGGGCGCGCGCCCAACCTTGGGGGCTATACTGTGTATGTTTATATAAAAGTGGGTTTTTAACTATACAATGTTGATTTTTACCTAATTTTATGACGAGAAAGTAGTTTTTTGAGGATATCTTGGCCATTTGGAGGGGGATTTGATCCCAGAAAGAGGCCAGATCTTCAGGGGAAGTTGAGCTTCCTCATCTGAGAATGAAAACTATAAAAACCAGGCTTTTTGAAGCCTTGAGGAGACTTTTTGATGTAGGGTTTTGAAGGAGAAGTTTATAAATTTTGGCCTTTTCTCATGTTTTGAGAGGCATTTTTGCCATGTTCTTGAGAGGAGTTTGATGATGCATGCATGACTCTAAGCATGGATGTCTTGCACAACATATTTGAAGCATGTTATGTAACAACAAAGAGCAATTGTAAGAGAGCTTTGAGCATTTTAAAGAGAAATAAAGAGGTCCTCCACTTGGAAGCGGGCCCAGAGACGTAGCCAACGATTGGTGAACTTTCTTAACAAGTTCTTGTTTCTATTTCTCTTTCTATTTTGCTGTTCTCTTATCTTCATTTACAACATGGTTATCAATGGTTGATCTCTTTAATCCTTAATGAGCATCAAGGAAAAGTCACATTTGATATTCCGCAACTAGTTAATGAGTTTATGTATTTCGCATTCTTATCGATGCGATGCATAAAATACAATGAACTAAAATTGCAATTTATCAATAATACCTTCATTTTTGGATCAAATCTTGAACCATAGGAGCCCTGATGTCACCAAAGACAATCTCTACAAAGGAGAGAGGGTCATAACTGTACAAGTCTCTGAATGGAGTCATACCAATAGACATATGATGAGTGGTGTTGTAGCAGTATTCCCCCAAATGTAGCCACCTAACCCATTCTTTATGATGCCCTGATACATAATTTCAGAGGCAGCCTTCCACCCACTTGTTGACTATTTCTATTTGACCATTATTTTGAGGATGGTAACTGGTGCTAGGGGTTTAGGCCGCCCAACCATCCTGAATAATTCCTGCCAAAAGGTGCTCATGAATCGGTTGTCCCTGTCACTCACAATGGTCTTGGGTAAACCATGTAGCTTGAAAACCTCCCTGAAGAACAATTATGCGACCTATGCTGCACTGAAGTCTGTGGCAATGGAGAGGAAGTGTGCAAACTTAGTTAACCTGTCCACAACTACAAAAATACAATATCTACCCTGTGCCTTGGGCAATCATGTGTTAAAGTCCATAGAGATGCTTTCCCATTTGTTCTACGGGATGGGTAGAGGCTATAATAATCCTGCTGGATGTGTGTGCTCATCCTTTTTCTCCTAACAATTGGTGCATTCCTTGATGTGGCACATCACATCTTCCTTCAACCCTTTCCAAGAAAATCTTTCCTTACTTGTCGGTATGTTTTGACAAATCCTTGATGTCCTGCCACGGGTGAATAATGACATGCTTGTAGTACCTTGGCCTTAAAGGATGACTCATGAACCAAGAAAATTCGGCCCTTGTAGTATATTATGTCATCCATTATTCTGAATTTGTCATTATGTACCTGTCCATCCATTAATTGACATGCAAATTGGTTCTTTGAGTATTCCACTAAGAGGTGGGCCTTCCAGTCAACTGAGATATCGGTCATAGCATAAACCAATGGCCTTCTAGATAATGCATCTGCCACTACATTATTCTTCCCCTTTATGAACTCAATGTCAAAGTCATAAGCCTGTATCTTGCTTACCCACTTTTGCTACCTCTCATTTATGTCCTTTTGATCCAAAAAGTACTTAAGACTGTTTTGATCTGTCCTCACCACAAATTTCGCTCCTACCAAGTATTTACTAAACTTAGCCAATGCGTGCATAATGGTTAACATCTCTTTGTCATCGATGGTATAAAGAAGCTCAAGACCCCTCAGTTTTCGGCTCTCATAACAAGAGGGTGCCTTTTCTGCATAAGCACTGCTCCAATGCCCTCCCCGAAGGCATCACACTCCACTGTGAAGGGTTGTGCGAAATCTGGTAGAGCTAAGATTGGGCACATACTCATTACCTTTTTCATTTTGTCAAAATTCAACTGTGCCTCTGAACTCCATTTGAATGCCCCTTTCTTGGTCAAATCGATTAAGGGTGCACAAAGTTGTGAGAAACCTTTGACGAACCTCCTGTAGTAGCAACAAATGCCAAGAAACCCCTTCAATTTTGTGATGGTCTTAGGTGTGGGCCAGTCAAGTATAGTTTGGATCTTCTCTTGCTGTAGATGTACCTCATTTACCCCAATGATGTGTCCCAAATAGAGGACCTCTGTCATTCCAAATTCACATTTGGATTCCTTTGCATATAAGGATTGACCTTCCATAATGGCCAAAATATGTTCTACATGCTGAATATGCTCCTCCCAAGTCCTGCTATAGATCAAAAAGTCATCAAATAATACTAAGAGGTACTTCCTTAATTGCTTGTTGAAGACATGGTTCATGCAAGATTGAAATGTGGTTGGTGCATTGGTCAATCCAAATGGCATCATTAAGAACTCATAGTGAATGTAGTGACATATGAAAATAGTTTTGGGGACATCTTGCTCCCTCATCTTGATTTGATGATAGCAAGAGCGTAAGTCAATCTTGGTGAAGTAAACAACCCCATGAAGCTCATCAAATAGCTCATACATGTTCTTAATTGTCTTCTTGTTCAATGCCCTATAATCAATGGACATGCACATGGTCCCATCCTTCTTTTTCACTAGTACCACTGAAGATGCAAAAGTACTGGAACTCGGTCTAATGTGGCCCGTGTCTAGTAGTTCTTTGATAGCCTTCTCTATTTCATCTTTGTATTTATTTGGGTGTCTATAGAGAGTGGTGATGACAGGTTTTTCTCCCACTTCCAACTCTATGATATGCTCAAACTGTTGGATTACTGAAAGGGGGGGTTAATCAATAATAGAGCAATCTAATCCTTTTTAACCATATAATTCAAATGTTATATTAATGTAGCATTATCATCCAATATTTGCAGAGTAAATAAACAATGAACAAATGAAAAATCATACACATACATAGTACACCATTGTTTTTTCTTATATGTATTGAAGAATTACATTCATTGGAAGCACCAACTTCCTTTGTTTTCCAGCTGCAACTGGAAGGAGGCTCCAACCCCCTAGTTTTTCAGGCTACAACCTAAGGGAAGATCCAACTCCCCAATTCTCTATCTACAACCAGAAGGAGGCTACAACCCCCTATGATCTCCAACTACAACCAGAAGGTGGCTACAACCACCTGTCCTTGCCCCGTCCAACCGCCCTGACGTATGAGTAGAATTATGGAACCACTGTCACACTATCACTATGAGATATACTGCTGTAAACCTGTACCAATAAACTTAACCATGCATCAACCTGTACCTCAACCTGTTATCAACCTGTAGCATAAATAAGTGCATCAACCATGCACCAAACTGTACCACGAACAAGTGCATCAACCATGCACCAAACCTGTACAAATAACATGTCACAACAACTTGTCCAAACAACCTATCACAACAACTTGTCTCATCAATATTATCAACCAAATTAGATCTACTCACCAAGATCAATCACCAAGACAACTCTCAAAGATGTGCATCAATCAAGCATAACACAACAACTCATAATCATCACCAAGATCAATATGTGCTTCTAATAATATACCAATACAAGTATGCTACATCATCCATAAACCATGTGTCAATAATACTACTAACAAGGGCCTCCAAAAATTTACCAAGTATGTACCAATCATGTATCAACTACTCATCAACTATGACTCATCAAGATGTACCAACATCATCAACTATACATCTCATGTATGTGCCAACTCATCAACTACTTGCCTCAACCATGTACCCAACTTGTACCTCAACCAAAAGCCCTCATCAATTTCATCATCCAAATCTGATTTGTAACTCTATAATAGACCTGGTGTATATGAATACATACCTGCAAACCTTCCTTAACTTTAACAACAAGAGACTAGCATTTTCATAAAACTTTTCTTTAGTCTCACATGACTAGCTTTGGATTAGTCAACAACCCTAACTTGAAATAATCATAACTATGTACCTGTAATGAATAAAGATATGAAAATAGTACACAATATTCTTCAGTGTGTTTTATGAAATTCCTCCAGGTGTCACTATTTGGAACCTCTCAGAAAATGAGTTATCGCAAAAATGACATACCTTGTTGAATTCTGGCTTATTCTAGAGAGCGAACTTGTAGAGTCTGCCCCTTACGAAATATTTGTTGTATGGATCTGAAACTTTTACACATAATATTACAGACTGTACTCTAACCAACATGTTTAGTATTACTTAATTCAGATATGTTATGAAGAAGTTATGACGTTTTTACCCAAAACACCTATTTTAGACTAGTTTCAGGACTAGTCACAAACCCTATTTTCCACGGAGTGTAACTCCAAAACTACAGCGACCCACAAGCTGAAATTCGTACCACAACTACTTGGATAAGTTTTCTTAATAAGACTATCAATTTCACGGTCTAAATCATTCTAGAAAAAAATTATTGTGAAAATGGTGAGATGACCTGTAAATAACATACCTTAGAAAGCATCATCAAAAGAATTTATCCTCCCTTGAATTTCAACCTTCTTATTTCACCTTCTCTTTGAAATTTGGCTTAGACATCCTTTGGTTACCTCAGTCACCTTGTAACACCCTGTTTCCCCCAGCTTGTAAATATAACTGGACTGGCCAAGAACTATGGAAAACTCATAAATGTGAATATGTGATTTAAATGGACCTTGAGGAAGAGGTCAATGAATGTGAATAACATTTTGAATTTATTGTAGGACTACTGAGAGGGGATGTGCAGAAAAATAGACCACGATGGCGGTGGAGGGCACCTGGAAAGGTGGCGTTAACTTCCACCGAGAATTAATACCGTATTTGGACTCCACTGGCCCGGAGAACCAAAAGCGGCTCGCTGGCCCTGAATTTAATGCCTTGCAGGCTGGCAGGTTGATGGCTTGATGAGGGATGGGGAGGTGAACCACCTATCCGTAGAGCCGTCAAGCATGATCATCACGAGGGTAATCGCGCCACACGCAACCTCGCAAGAGGATAAGGCATGGGGAAGAAGCGATGGGAGAGGGTATACGCGAGGGGAACTCTGGCATTACGCAGAGTGAGTGATAGCAGAGAGGAAGGATCGCAACCTCCGCTCCTGGTCATTGGCAGACAGAGAGACGGAGTCTCACAGCATCATGGTCTCAGCTCGAGGGTGGCTAGTGGTAAATCCGTTGGGAGTCGCTACGCCTATGGTTGGGTGGAAACGAGCACCCCTCTCAGCACTTGCACTCACTCCTGGTGTTATCTCTGATAAGTGTTTTAAATATTGCACCTTGAAATTCATATGTTGACATATATGCTCATAAACTGTGAAATTGTGAACGATTGCAGTAAAGAATGTCTGTGCAATGTTTTGATAAGAAAGGGTAGATATATGCTTATAACAGAAAATGAATGAATTGGCTTATGATTGATAAATGAATTTAATTACGCATAAGTTGAACCAAGTTAGACTTCCGTCCCGTTCTCGGAAAGTTGTTTCCCCTTACCCGTCTCCAGGGATGCCCCGGAATAGATCTCTTCACAGAGATTCCCTCCTTGGGAAGGTCTACCAAGAACCTGGAAAAATGACTTGAATGGGCAAGTCTTAATAACCCTGTACGAGGAGGAATGACCCTCTTAAAATTCCGAAGTAGCAGCGTAGGGATAAGTAACGAATCGACGGATGAGATCCTGTCGGAAGACCTATGGTAATTCACGACTGTCTGATTGATGAAAGTAACAAGGGTGTTACATACCTTGCCCCTTTTTCTCTCTATCTTCGTGAATAGTGATGAAATCGGGATCGTGGACCCCCTCCCCCCAAGGTCCATGAGAACATTTGGACCATTGATCTTTCCACATCCATGAAGTAGTGGAAGAATGCGCGAGGTGGGACCGATCTGAGCCATTAGATCATAGCTAGAAAAACCCGACAGCCGTTGGATTTGTTAAGAGATGCATGAGGGTTAAACCTTCGTGAACAGTAGAGGTAAAATCTTGATGAGAAGGTTGACACATCGGGATATCGGTACTCGGGATATCAGAGTTCTCGAGGTCGAGAACGTTGGGGCATTTCAAGTCCCGAAACAAAAAAATGATCTGGACCGTCCGTTTGTGCAGACACGTGGCGGAAATCGAGAGCCCATCGGTATATCGGCTACCGGGGTTTTGAGTTGACAGAGAATTTCTGTCATCGGGGTATCAAAAACTCCGAAATCATGAGATTGGATCAAGGCCGTCCATCGGCCGGGACACGTGGCAGAGATCTAGACCATCAGGGAAGTCCCGATAGAGAAGTCAATAAGTGCATCGGGGTTCGACATTTCGTGAGTCTTGAGGATAAGACTTCCGGAGCATCAGAAATCTCGAAATCGCGAGAGGTGATCAGGATCGTCCATCGGAGGAGGACGCGTGGCTGCAATCAGAGCCATCAGGGAAAGTCCCGACAGGAAGTCGTCTATCGGCATTTCAATCATCGGGATATCAAGGATTCCGAGGACAAAATGTTTAGGCATTTCGACATTGCGATGTTCGAAACCCTGACAGGAGACAAGGCTGCGGTCTTGTGAAATAGTGGTCATGTGGGCCAAAGGTCTTGCTCGGAGGGCTAACGGAAGTTGGAGCGTATCGGGATTCGGAGGATCGGGAATCCCATGGGCCAATGCATTGCGGAATTTAAAAGCTCGAAACCCCGACAAGAGGTAAGACTGCGGTCACGGGGATAATGGTCGTATGGGCCAGGAGCCTAGCCATGAGAGCTAGTACATAAAGAGCACGTCAGGATTCGAGGGATCGTGAATGCTGAGGACGAGTGTATTTCGACATTGAAAAGTCCGAAAACCCGATGAGGAGGTATGGCTGCGGTCATATAGGGGAAGGTCATGTGGACCACGAGCTTAGCCTGGAGGGCTAACAGGAGTTGGAGCACACCGGGATTTTGCAGTCCAAAACCCCAAAATAAGGATAAGGCTGCGGTCTTATGAATTAGCGATCACATGGACCAGAGCATAGCCAAGAGGGCTAACGCGTAAAGGGCGCGTATTGGTGAAATTGCTCATCGGAGATCGGTAGTTCGAGAGGACAAGAACTTTTGTCATCAGGGATCACGAAACCCCGAAACCCGAAACTATCATCGGGGAAATGTCACAGGCGCGTGAAGAAGAGGCCGTGACAGGGAAATAAAGACCTGGGGATCGGGATTGGCATTTCGCTGCTGCAATCTTCGGGGATTCTCATTGTTGAGAAATCAACGAAATAATTTGATTTTAGGTAGTGGGTATGTTACACACCTGTAGATATTCAATATTCTCAAGTGTGATATGAAATTAGAGAGCCTTGCCTCTTATTTATACTTTCATGTAGCTTCCTCAAGGGGTTACCTTTTAACCATATTAACCCACTTTCCTTATTTTAGGGTTAACCAACTTCTAACCACTTGTCCAATTAGTAAGTTACCCATTAAATTTATCGTTTAAATAATTTATTTTGTATCCACTTTGACTTATAGTACACTCATCACTTCACTTTACCTCAAGTGGTTACCTTCTAACCATCTTAAACCACTTTCCTTATTTTAGGGCTAACCCATTTCTAACCTAATTTCTCCATAACTTTATTATTTAAATAATTTCTTTTGTATTCACTTTGAATTATAGTACACTCATCACTTCACTTTATTATTTGCCTTCTAAAAATATCTTAAACCACTTTGACTACTTTGATCTTTTGGGGCTTCTAGATGACTCATGAGGGTTCTCCAAATTCGTGAGACCATAACTCTCAAACCGTGAGGAGTTATATGTGACGTTCCACATACCACCAGAAATGACATGATATTTACTATCCATATAGAATAGTATTACTTGCAATATATCAAAAATCATACCGTTATCCATCAAACAAACTTGGGTCCATTACCCAAACCTGGGTTCTCCAACTTCACATGGCCATAACTCTCTAACCGTGACGAGTTATGTGACGTTCCACATACCAACGGAAATGGAATGACAGTTACTATCCATCTAGAATTGTCTTACCTTCAAATATATTAAAACTCATACCATTATACATGAAACAACCTTGGGTCCATTACTCAAACCTTTGTGCTACCAGAATTCACTACCAGACTTTCTCCAAGGGTTGACATCAATCACTAAGGGTTGACATCAATCTACAATATCACTATCCAATGGTTGACATCAATGACAACCAAAAATCCATACCAACTGTCCATCAACCTAAGCCAATTGTCTGACATTCTCCCCCTTTGGCATTGATGGCAACACCAACATTGATAACAACACTTAGTCATGATAACATTCATGCTTATACTCCTCATCAATGTTTCTATCTCTCCCCCTTTGACATCAATGGAAAAGGGTATCTCCCTTTGGGGTTGATCCCCTTGACTGAACTGTCCTTGGGCTGCTCCCCCTGTCTACATGCCTCTGTGCTCTTTCTCCAAGCATTTATATCCTGCATCTGATAAATATCCCCCCCTTTGTTATCAATGGCAAAGGTATCTTTCCATCTGGGGTTTCTCCCCCTAATTGAACTGTCCTTGGGGATACTCCCCCTGACTGAGCTCTTCCTAAAACTGATCTCCCAACTTGAACTATCCTCTTTATGGTGCTTCCTCATGTAAATCTAAGACATATAAGATAAGCATTCAAAAACATTCATTTTGGAGTAGAAATTACTCCGAGTCTTTGGAGAAGATACTCAAAGGCTTCCCGTGGAAGCGGTTTTGTAAATATGTCTACCACTTGTTCTTTTGTACCCACATATTCAACTCTGATGTTCTTTTCTGCAACCTGTTCCCATAGAAAGTGATACTTGATTGGAATGTGCTTCGTTTTGGAGTGCATCACCAAGTTTTTTGAGATAATGATGGCGCTTGTATTATCACAATAGATTGGAATGGGCTCATCATACTCAACCTGTATATCTGTCAGAGTTTGTTTCATCCATAGAACCTGTGTACAATATGTTGCTGCTACAATATACTCTACCTCAGTTGTAGATAAAGATACTTATGATTGTTTCTTGATTAGCCATGATACTACACCTAAGTAGAACACTGCTCCATTGGTGCTTCGTCAGTCATCAATGCAACCCACCCAATCTGCATCTGTGTAGGCAATAAGTGATAGATCCTTTCCTTTTGGATACCATAATCCAAGATATTCTGTTACTTTAATATATCTGAAAATCCTCTTCACTGCTAATACATGTGATTCCTTTGGTGCTGCTTGAAATCGTGCCACCTGTCCAACTGCCTGCATTACATCTGGTTTGGATGTTGTCACATATAGTAAGCTACCAATCATTGACCTGTATTGCCTCTGGTCTGTAGACTTTGAATAACCATCTTTGATCAACTTGCAATTGGTTTGCATAGGAGTGGTAACTAGTTTGCAATCTTCCATTCCGAACCTCTTTAACATTTCTCTGATATACTTAGTTTGAGAAATACAAATTCCTTTGTTGATTTGACATATTTGAAGACCCATAAATAAGGATAGTTCTCCAAGTAATAACATTTCAAATTCATTCTGCATATCCTTTGCAAATTTCTGGCTTAACCTATCATTAGTACTTCCAAAAAAAATATCATCAATTTAAATTTCAATTAATAAAATACTACCTTGAGTTACCTTGATGTAGAGGTTGTTGTCTGCGCTTCCTTTCCATAGTTCGTAGGGAGGTTTGTCATTGTTGTTTCTAAGCATTACTCTTTTTTGAATGTGAACTGTTGTATGCACTACATGTGTCCAAAAAATATCTGTCAATTTGGAATCCATTAGCATTGTTCGAGCCATTTCCTGTGTAATTATCATCCATTATGATAATGTTCCTTTGTCTCTGAACCACTCTATGAACTAATATATGAATCCATGCTCTCATCCACTTTCATATATCTGTCCAAACCTACTAAGTATTCTTACAAATCCATCTCTGTCCATACTGTCCAAGACTCTACTTGCACAATTGTCCATAATGTTGACCCATTTATCACTATACTATCATGAAGTCTTGATTAATATATCAAATTGTACTTCTGCTAACTGACTGCTCTAAATATGTCTTCTCAAACTATGCAAGTTGCTCGAAGGATGGTTCTTTGGTCTGTCACAGCTATCACATAAACTCCCCCTGTCTAATATTCATATTACCTGGGAGTCTCTAAGCCAGATGGTTCAGAACAATTCATGCTCTGATGTGTATTCATCATTATCTTGATTGGTAGATTCATCATCTCTCCGAGCTCTGACTTCTTTCTTTTTGTCTATGGATTCATCTTTCACTACAATACCTGAAAGTACAATCTCTTGAACCTGTTCCTTATTTACTTGTCCTTCTTTTCTTTCATTTATTTTCCAAACCTTTCTATATCTGACATCCTTCTTTTTCTTTGTAGATTTTTCTTCATCTCATTTTATTGCAAATCTTGTGATCTTTGGGACCTGGTCTTTGTTCACCTGTTCTTCCTGTTTTCTTATCCATACTTTCTTATATATGATGTCAATGTTCTATTTCATGGAAATATCGATCATGCTTCTACAATCACGATATATGTGTCCATAGTTATGATATTTGTAACATTCAATGTTACATGGGGCCACATATGCATTTCTTGCTTGAACATTTCTTTTATAGTCCCTGCAATCTGCAACCTTATGTCCAAAGTTAGTACAATAAAAACAATGACCATAAATTTTTTTTACATACCTGGGAGTGAATGATCTTCTTTGTGGTGTAGTCTTTCTGAATTTCTGCCTTGACTGATCATGATCACGATTGAAGCTTCTTTGTGGCTTGAACATGGATGGTCTTCTTGAAGATGTATCTTTATTAGTTTTCTTAGATTCTGGTTGACCATGATTCCTTCCTTTGAGTACTTCTGCATAACTCTTTCTATTTTCTTCATTCTTCTTTTCTAGCAACGTAGATTGCTTCTCTTCATTCTCTACAACTGATGTGGATGTTTCTATCTATTCAATGTTCTTGTTGAGCTTGATGATTTTGACTCTTAGTGTGACAACTTCTTCTTCAAGATTCTCAACCTCTTCTTCTTTCTTCATTATCTGAGACTTCATGACCTCTTCTGTTCTCTTTGCTTCTTCAAGTTGTATTTTCAATGTAATTATTTCTTCTTCCAGTCTTCTCTCTTCTTGACCAAACTCTTACTCAAGTTGGTTTAAGTCATTGTTTATTTCCTTGAGATGATCCATCAATATCTTTTCTCTCTTTTCTGCTTCTTCCTTTTGTGCTGCTATGTTGGCTTCTAAACATTTCTTTTGATATTCTTGAGTTTCTTCAATTCTTTTGGCCTCTTCTAGTTGAGCTCTTAAATTTTTGATGACCTGCTGATCTTTTTCGGAACCTTGAACACTTTCCATTTGCTTCATCAATTCTTTCTTGGATGCCTTGTTTTCTTCTCTTTCTTTCTTTAGATATTCAATTGCACTGATCAATTTTTCTCTGTAATCAACTTCTGTTTCTTCACACTCTTTCTCTTCTAAATCTGTCTGACATGCTGAGCATCTTTTTTCTTGTTCTGTATCTGCATCTTCTTTGGCATTTTCCGAATCTGCGATGGGTGAAGAATATATGTCATGTAACTTATCCCAAAGTTCTTTTGCTAATGAACATTTACCAACCTTTTCTCTTACCAGATTAGGTAATCCTCCCCAGACGAAATCCATTGCTATTTTGTTATTCTTCTTCAATTCCTTCTTGGCTGAAGTCTTTGCCCTTTTTGAACTATCATATCTTATAACAACTGATAGCCAAATATAATGTACCCGTGCCTGTAAAAATACTTTCGTCCTTATGCTCCACATCTCATACTTAAAACCATTCTGACCATTAAATATTGGTACTCTATTCTTAGAATAATCCATGATCTCCTTCCAATGGTTAAACTGTTTCCTGAAGGAACCAGATCTAATACCGATTGTTGGATCACTGAGAGGGGGGGTGAATAAGTAATAGAGCAATCTAATCCTTTTTAACCATATAATGCAAGTGTTATATCAATGTAGCATTATCATCCAATATTTGCAGAGTAAATAAACAATGAACAAATGAACACTCATACACATACACAATACACCAATGTTTCTACGTGGAAACCCAAAGTGGGAGAACACCACAAAATGTTTTTTCTTATATGTCTTGAAGAATTACAGTCATTGGAAGCACCAACTTCTTTTGTTTTCCAGCTGCAACTAGAAGGAGGCTGCAACCCCCTAGTTTCTCAGGCTACAACCTGAGAGAAGCTCCAACTCCCCAATTCTCTGGCTACAACCAGAAGGAGGCTACAACCCCCTATGATCTCTGGCTACAACCGGAAGGTGGCTACAACCACCTGTCCTTGCCCCGTCCAACCGCCCTGACGTATAAGTGGAATTATGGAACCATTGTCACACTATCACTGTGAGATATACTGCTATAAACTTGTACTAATCAACCTGCACCAAACAACCTATACCAATAACTTGAACCATGCATCAATATGTACCTCAACCTGTTATCAACTTGTACCATAAATAGGTGCATCAACCCTACACCAACCCATACCTCAACCTGTACCATGAACAAGTGCATCGACCATGCACCAAACCTGTACAAATAACATGTCACAACAACTTGTCCAAACAACCTATCACAACAACCCATCTCATCAATCTTATCAACCAAATTAGATCTATTCACCAAGATCAATCACCAAGACAACTCTCAAAGATGTGCATCAACCAAGCATAACACAACAACTCATAATCATCACCAAAATCAATATGTGCTTCTAATAATATACCAATACAAGTATGCTACATCATCCATAAACCATGTGTTAACAACAATACTAACAAGCGCCTCCAACAATGTACCAAGTATGTACCAATCATGTATCAACTACTCATCAACTATTACTCATCAAGATGTACCAACATCATCAACTATACACCTCATGTATGTGCCAACTCATCAACTACTTGTCTCAACCATGTACCCAACATGTACCTCAACCAAAAGCCCTCATCAATTTCATCATCCAAATCTGATTTGTAACTCTATAATAGACCTAGTGTATATGATTACATACATGCAAACCTTCCTTAACTTTAACAACAAGAGACTAACATTTTCATCAAACTTTTCTTTAGTCTCACATGACTAGTTTTGGATTAGTCAACAACCCTAACTTGAAATAATCATAACTATGTACCTGTAATGAATAAAGACCTGAAAATAGTACACAATGTTCTTCAGTGTGTTTTATACAATTCCTCTAGGTGTCACTACTTGGAACCTCTCAAAAAAGGAGTTATAGCAAAAATGACATACCTTGTTGAATTCTAGCTTATTCTAGAGAGCGAACTTGTAGAGTGTGCCCTGCATGGAATATTTGTTGTATGGATCTGAAACTTTTACACCGAATACTACAGACTGTACTCTAACCAACATGTTTAGTATTACTTAATTTTGATCTGTTATGAATAAGTTATGATATTTTTACCCGAAACACCTGTTTTACACTAGTTTCAGGAGTAGCCACAAACCCTATTTTCCACATAGTGTAACTCCAAAACTACAATGAACCACAAGCTAAAATTCGTACCACGACTACTTGGATATATTTTCTCAATGGCCTATCAATTTCACGGTCTGAATCATTCTAGAAAAAAATTTGTTGTGAAAATGGTGAGATGACCTGTAAATAACATACCTTAGAAAGCATCATTAAAATAATTTATCCTCCCTTGAATTTTGGCCTTCTTTACTTCACCTTCTCTCTTAAATTCGGCTTAGATATCCTTTGGTTACCTCAGTCACCTATAGATATTCAATATTCTCAAGTGTGATGTGAAATTAGAGAGCCTTGCCTTTTATTTATACTTTCATGTAGCTTCTTCAAGGGGTTACCTTTTAACCATCTTAACCCACTTTCCTTATTTTAGGGTTAACCCACTTTCCTTATTTTAGTAATTTATCCATTAAATTTATTATTTAAATAATTTATTTTGTATCCAGTTTGACTTATAGTACACTCATCATTTCACTTTACCTCGAGGGGTTACCTTCTAACCGTCTTAAAACACTTTCCTTATTTTAGGGCTAAACCACTTTCCTTGTTTGTCGTCAACTTAATAAATTTTCCACTAACTTTATTATTTAAATAATTTATTTTGTATTCACTTTGAATTATAGTACACTCATAATTTCACTTTATTATCTACCTTCTAAAAATCTCTTAAACCACTTTGACTACTTTGACCTTTTGGGGCTTCTAGATGACTCATGCGGGTTCTCCAAATTCGTAAGGCTATAACTCTCAAACCATCAAGAGTTATGTGACATTCCACATACCACCAGAAATGGCATGACATGTACTATCCATATGGAATAGTATTACCTGCAAATATATCAAAACTCATACCGTTATCCATCAAACAAACTTGGGTCCATTACCCAAACCTGGGTTCTCCAACTTCACATCGCCATAACTCTCTAACCGTGAGGAGTTATTTGACGTTCCACATACGACCGTAAATGGAATCACATGTACTATAGAATAGTATTAAATTCAAATATATTAAAACTCATACCATTATACATGAAAAAACCTTGGGTCCATTACTCAAACCTTTGTGCTACCAGAATTCGCTACTGGACTTTCTCCAAGGGTTGACATCAATCACTAAGGGTTGACATAAATATACAATATCACTCTCAAATGGTTGACAGAAATGACAACCAACAATCCATCAACCTAAGCCAATTGTCTGACACAAACCCCCTATCTGGTGGTGCTCCGGGTGGAATGGGTCCAAAAACTTTGCTATGCTTGTTAATGATCCTCTGAATCTTTGGTGAATAATGAGTTTCCTCTTTATTATCCACTCGTACCGATATTATACATTCAACATCATATGAAATGTATTCTCTTCTGAAAATGGCCTCCATGCGCTTTTTTGTAATCGCCCTAGGTGTGTTTCTTGACATGCCCCTGAGAACTACCTTTTTTCCACTTTCCTCGGTGAAGGACATCTCCATGGTCTTGTAGTTGGTAGTGATTGGCCCCAACGTAATAATCCACTGAACCCCGAGGATGATATTAGTGTCTGGAAGGTCCATCACATAGAAGTATTGTTCCAAATCATGTCTGCCCAATGTCAACTTCATTCCTAGAATATACCTATCACAGGGCATAGTGCGCCCTCCTGCTACCTCCACCCTGAATCCTTCAAACTCAACAATGGGTATGTGTCTTCTTTGTAGTAGGGATGAGTCTATGAAGTTATGTGAAGCAACCCCATCAATGAGAACCAAAACTTTTTGTCCCTGTAACACCCCTCTCATCCTGAAGGTGTTGAATTTGGGTACCCCACTGATGGATGCCAATGTTACCTTCTCATCTGTGCAAGGTTGTGACTTGCATCTTCATCTTCTACGTTTTTGGTGGGCGTTTTCCTCTATGTTTTGAAGGTGGATATAACCTTCATATTCCTCATTATCAGAAGTTACCTGGATGTGGTGTGCCTTGCCTCTTCCCATACATTTGTGGGTGGGATCCCAAGGTTCTTTACATGTATAACACAATTGCTTCCTCCTTAGTTCCCTTCTAGTGTTGTCATCCATTCTACCCCTGCCTCTGTCAAACCCCCTTTGGTCTCTTTCCCCTTGGTTCATGGGAGGTCTTTGGTCTCTTCCTCCTGTGTTTAGAGGTGGTCTAGGGGTGAATCTATATTTCTCTACTGAGCCCAAATCCCTTGTCTTCCATATAACATCCTATAAGTTGGTAGGCTTGAAAGCCTTTACCCAACCCCTTAAGGGTTCCATCAATCCCTCTATGAAGAGCATCATGAGCCTCAACTAAGACACATCCTACACCATGACTGTTATCCTCTGAAACTCCTCTATATATACCTCGGGTGATCCTGTCTGCCTGATTTGGGTGAGTTCCCTGAAATGTAACTCTGGATCCCCCTGGTCAAAACTGTCAATAAGCCTCTGTGTAAACTCTATGTAAGCCACAATCTGGTTGTGGCCTAGTGTAATTAACCCATGGTACCACCAATCATGAGATTTTCCTTCCAAGTACATGGTGGCAAACTTGATGGCATCCATCTCTCTCATTGGGTTAAGCTATAGGTAAGTGTCAAGTTTCTTTACCCAATCTTGTGCAGCCACCTTGGAAGATCCATCAAAATAGGGGATTTCCATCTTATCATCCCTGCACTCTAATTCATAGTTGTTCCTGTGGTATGGTTTGGTCTTACCCCTGAACTTAAACTCACAATATTGATCTAGTGTGATTTGTCTTTGGACTCCTGCGCTTAGTGAGTTATATTCCCTGACATACTAATCGAAATTGTCCTCAATCTCGTCTTGGTAGTTTGGCTGTGTCTGTTTATCCAAGAATGAAGGTAGATAGGGCCTAGGGTGGTTCTGCTGTGTGTTTGCCCTTATGGTGAACCTCCTCCATGGCTTTGTCCCTCATTGTGATAATGGGGAATGTGTTCTTGATGGTGTCTAGTCCCTCCATGTGACCCACTAGCCTCCCTATTGGCATAAATTTCTGGGCCCTTTCCCCCATGATTCATCTGCATCAGAAGTTGTGATATCCTCTCCTGGCTTTCAATTACCTTTCTCAGAGTCTCTGTCATCTCTACCTTTCCCCTACGTACTACCTCCTGGTTTTCCTGTAGGTGATGCACAAGGTTGCCCCATGACACATCTATGGAACGTTGTAAGTCCCTAGCGAACCTTGCTAGAATCTGTGGCTCACTGTCCTCACCTGATCCTTCTATTTCGACCTCTGTCTCACCTGTATGTTTCCTTCTTCTGCCCATGTAAATGCCACTGAACTTATGCATGTGCTAACCCCCACTGGCTGGGTGGATCAATGCTCTGATACCATTGTAATGTTCCCAGGCCATTTTTTTTTGCTGGGAACACTAACTGCTCTCTGTTAACTGTTGTTTAACCGTGTGTTTGCAGGTTTACTCTTAGAGTTATGTTTTAGGGTTTGTGTATTCAATTATCAAGCATGTGAACATAGATATGAAGATACATCATACAAAAATACAAGAGATAGCAAGAAACACTAGATATGGAATCAAACAACACATATCTGACCTTTATTTAGATAATATGATAAACCTGATACAATAAGACTGCAGATCTGGAATAATATCCAAGAGATCCTCTAGCTGGAATATGAGCTACTACAAAATGCTCAGGATATGAAGATATAAGCCTCCAAAGGCTGGATACAAGTTGAATATCAATACATGATTAACTTCTTTCCCTCCAGGGTCAAGTCCAAACCCTCGTGGCTGAAGTTACGCCCTCTTGGATGGCTGTGAAGACCCAATATTTCAGCCTTGTTGCTGGAAGCCCTCAAATGCCACAAAAATATGTAGAATGATAGCTCTGGGCCAGGTAAACCCCCTCCTGAAGTCTCAAGTTGAAATACCAAGATTTGCTTTGCAATATGTTGAAACTCCAAATTAGACTGCGCCCTCCTGAAGATTGCCAAGACCCAATATTTCGACCCTGATGATGGAGACCTCCAAATACTCTGAAACTCTCAGGAAATATAGATCGGGGCAAGGTGAACCCCTAGGTGAAGTCTATGGCTGAGATATGAAGTTTTTCCCTTCCAAACTGAGTAAATCTACTTTCCAAGAGCACCCTCCTTCTCTTCAAATATTGCCAATGCTTCAGAAAATCAAATGGCAAGGATAACTCTCTCAAAATGCACTAGAGATGATGATCAAGGCCCTGCAGAGAAAACCCAAGTGTCCAAATGTCCAAAAGCCTTCTCAAACTCTTGGATCGAAACTTCCTTCAACCAATGGTGCGCCCCCTTGCTGGAAACCCTCCAAGTTATGCCCTGCTGCTACCTTGGAAGGAAGATAGTACCTATAGCTGGTGTAGAATGGTGTGGGTGGAGTATTTCATCCCCCCGACCAAGCTTGGAACAAGTGAGGTGGGATCTTTCACCACCGAGTTGTCCTCTGGGGTTTGTATTCTCAAAACCCTCAAAACTGTTGTGCTCTAGAGACCAAAAGAAAAATGAAATAATAATCCAAAGGTGAGTGAGAGGTGCACCCTTGCCTTTCCTTTATACCTCCAATATGTCTCTCTATTGAGTTAGTTAACCCCTAGAGTTTACTTCTAGCTTACCCTCACATGTTCTATTCTTTCATTGAGTTACTTTTCCTTTTCCAAGTCAACTTAATATTATAATGTTGAGTTTAGTTGACTTCTCCCCATAGTGCATGAGACAATAGTCTAGTGGGGATAACTAGACTACTGAGTCTCTCCAACCCTCTTCATCAGGAGGTGGGGGACATTACAATACATAATGGAGAGATTCCCTAAAAAATCATAGCTACCCAGTTTGAATTCGATTCAATATGGACTTACAAATACCCCCATTGCCCAAAAGAAGGGTGGGAATGATGCAAGGATTTTGTATATTGACCAAAGGCAGTTTACCATCCAACAATTGAAGCAGTAGCATCCTAGCGAGAACCAACAACAAAGCAAGTAGAAGATTATCCAGGGGCAGATTCATAATGAGCAGATTCAACAACGATATAGCGAGTTCCATATTGATGAGATCAATATCTAGCAGTAACAGAGCATATAAAGGTATAATTTTTTTTGAAGTTCTGTAAATTTTTTCACAGAAAAATGTGATCAAGTATTGGTAAAACCTGCACCAAATTCGAATTGGACATATTACGATCGAATTGAACTGAATTTCCAAATTCTTCAGAGCAATTTGACAGAATTTGGTAACTATGACTTTAAGGTGAATTAGTTAAAAAGTCAATAAATAAGGAATTTATATCAAGATAGATGAGCGGTGAAACCCCTCATCTCATACTTTCCTCAATGGTTTATAGAAGAACTAAATAACATCCAGTCTAGATAACATAGTTATGCTCAGTAGGAAAGACAATAGAAATTTATCTTACCCATTCTAAAAGTGTTTGAATTTCAGGTGATAATTTATAATAAGTGTTATTTCTTCCCGTGGCATGTTCTAGGAGAAGAATAATGCCAAAGCTATAGACATCAACTTTTTCAAATAATTTCCCATGCAAAGCATACTTTGGGGCCATACACCCGATGTATATACAAATTATTATGTTAATGATAGAGTGAGTCAAACAAGTAAGGATTCAATAATGATCAGGTAGATCCTACAAAGTGAAATCTTAACTAATAGGGTAGGTCATGCAAGCTTGAATCACAGGGATTTGAAGATTTTTTCTCTTCCATGCGTAGCGGTTCATCAGATTGCAAAATATACGCTCTCTAAATGTATCTGCACCAGGCTGCTTTGCTGCACCAACACTTGGATTTTCATAGTCTAATCTGACTAATATTCCTTATAATGGTGCAAACATTGCTATGCATTCCCTTTTTATAACACACAGAACATGTTTAACCATCTAGACCAATTGCCTTCTCTGCCTTTTCCCCAATACAAGCTCTAGTTGTTGTTTTTTAGAGTCTGCCTTCTTTGTCACTTCCCAATGAGTCTCATTGCTTCCTGAGTTTTTTCATTTTAGGTTTTTCCATTTCCATGTTTCAGACTATCACATTTTTTTTTCTGTGATGTAGGCAAGCATGAGAAAACCATTGTCGCTTGAAGCATGGACGAAGCATAGATGAGTGTCCTTGCTGGAGCATGATGTCAACTTAACCAAGTTCGCATGACACACCCCATCCTTACTACAACAATGTCAGTCTCGATTGTAGACTCCCAGAGCCTTCAGTTCACATTGTCAAAGCATTCATTGCAGATTGTTAGAGAATCCGTTGCGACCACTAAAAATTTTGGATTTTTTAAATGATTACTTATTACTAACAATTAGCAAAAAAAAATATTGCATACTCGGGGGATTTAAGTCCAGTCATACATCATTTAACCAATAACAAATTCTATATTACAAATTTAATAAATATAGAAATAAATTTACTTTTAAAAATAAATCAAATTAATATAGTGTTTCAACGAAACTTCGGATAAAAGTTGATGAAATGAGTGAAATAATAGGCAGTCAAAGGATTTTGAACCAAAATGCACCAATTAATGTAATAAAATGGACCAACTAATATGCAGTCAAAGGCTGTTGATGAAGAGGCAAAATCTAGAGTCCTTGACTGGAGGCAGGGACTAATGGTGGTAAATATTGGTTTTTATGTGGTGGCTAACGAATAAGTAGATATGTAATGGAATTAGAAGGGACTTTACAAGGATTGCATAAGCAAAACCTTGCATGTGATATCTATTAATGTTGTTTTTATTTTTAAATGTTATAATCAAACCATGATGATAATTCATTTATATGTTGTGACTTGAGTTGGGATGTACGAGAAGCATCATCCTATATTTGACAAACCAGTTGACAATAATGGATTTATATGTTGTTGTTATTATGTTGTGTGAGGACTATGAAACCACTAGTTGGAATGCCATTGAAAGGAAAATAGATATCATGGCTTTTGTAGTAGGTTTATTAGCAATTAGTACAATATGAGCCCAAAATTTCAACTTAAATAATACCAATGGATATTAGGGTCAAAATATAATTCATTAAGGTGGTTGATATTATGGTCAATGTGTTAGTTGATATATAGGTCAATAGGAGGGTTGAATTGTGGGTGGAAATATGTGTCATTATAAGTGTCGATCATAGTGAAATATATGTAAAAAAAGTTCTTTTCACTTGACACAAGTCATGATTTTTTTTCCAGGTTACAAAGCTGGGGGAAACCCCAGAGTACTTTCTCTCATTTCGAGGATGTTACTTAGGCTAAACTCGAGAATCTTTAAGGCATGAGGTTGGTCAGCAACAAGACTTACAATATACTCATTAAGAGCTCAACATTTCACTCATGGGAATTGAACCTGGATGGGGAGGATAATAATCATTCCTCCCAACCACCCAAGCTAAACCCAATCGACATGACACAATTGATGATATATCATTGAGACAAACATTTCTCTTAAATTTAAATTGTTAATTGAAAACTATTGTGATTTGTCATAACTTTTGGATCGCAATATCATTTGTTGTAAGTTATTGTATTGGTATGCATATCTGATTTTCAATTGGGTCTAACTCAAGTGGTAGAGAGGAGAATTTGTTATCTCACCATCTAGGTTCAAATCCTACTTGTGACATGTTTACTTTTTGTGAGACGATTATTGATTGGAGCTCTATGTGAGTTAATTGTTTATTGGGGATGGGAAGGCATGATCTGTGTGTGTGTGTGTGTGTGTGTGTGTGTGTGTGTGTGCGCGCTTTCCATGTTGCCAAACTCCCACCCTCCATCCCATAGGTGAGAATGAGGACAACAAATTTCCTCTCAGCCACTCAAAGTAGACCCAATTGAAAAATGTATACATATATACATACATATACGTGTATGTGTGTGTGCATACATACATACATACATACATACATACATATATGTGTATGTGTGTGTGCATACATACATACATACATATACATGTATGTGTGTGTGCATACATACATATAAATGTATGTGTGTGTGCATACATACATATATATGTATGCCAATAGTAAACAATTAGATCACGAAAAAAGTAAGCATGTCACAAAGTGGGATTTGAACCTAGGAAAGAAAGAAAGAAGTGTGTGTGTGTGTGTGTCAATAGATACATACATACATATGTATGTAGGTCAATAGTCAACAATTAGATCATAAAGAAAGTAAGCATGTCACAAAGTGTGATTTGAACCCAGGAAAGAAATATATATTTCTTTCATATATTTCTTTCCTGGGTTCAAATCCCACTTTGTGACATGCTTACTTTCTATATTTCTTTCTTGGGTTCAAATCCCACTTTGTGACATGCTTACTTTCTTCGCGATCTAATTGTTGACTATTAATCTAGCCTTGAGCCTTAAAGAACTTGGTTTACCTTGGGTACCATCCTTGGAATGAGGGGAAGTTCTCAATGAGTTTCCTCGGGAGATGCATTATGCACAACGTGTGTGTGTGTGTTGTAATATTATAATTTGTTGTAACTTTATGCTTATCAAATTTTGTCATAATTTGTTATAGTATCATGCTCATCAAATTTTCTCTTAATTTTATGCTTATCATCTTTTGTCATAATTTGTTGTAATATCATGCTTATCAATTTTGCAAGGAAATTATATTTTTTTGTAATTACTTTATTATTACGGTACATTTTTTTGTAATTTTTAATATCATAGTTATAAAATATTAATTCGTCATATTTTGTTGTATTTTTTTTTCATAATATTATGCGCTTATCTAGTAATGTTGTTTTGTTGTAGCTTTCTAATTGGAGTTTTTATCATTAATTCACGAGTGGTGTGCATAATGCAATATTATATTAATAAATTTAACAAGCAAACTAGGACCTCATATTGTAGCACTTAATTATCAACCCTGAAAATTTTCAATTCACAAGCATATAGATCAAACATCATCCAAATGTAACCAAACATCATTCATTGAAACACAATTATAATTAAAACTATAATAATCAATCTAGGTTAGCTATATCACAACACATGTAAAAAATATACAAATGTGATTACCAATCTATATTATAATATATAGATCTAAATTACATGTGATCTTAGCATAAAGTATGCATCAACATTTTGTTTTATTGACAATAACTCGCCTCATGGCCATGGGAAAGAAGACAAAAGCTTTATTATGTCACAAATATTAGCTCAATTGTGAATCCAAAAGTTGCATGCGTCCTTGAATCATATCATTAGTTGTGATCTCATTCATCATTTGTGTCATTGGTACCTGAAGTTGTGGAATAACAATGCTCATGAACATTCATTTACCTCTAGGTATGTACGGAATAACAAACCATTTTTTATCCTCTAAAACATCTGAGTGAAAGAACATTTGACTACAATGACTTGGCCACACATATGACTCAATTTTACTTGGAAAAAAATTAGTAGAGTCGATTGAAAGGATATGTGTATCTTCATATATTTTTGCATGGGATCCATAATTTCTTATTCCATTTTTTTTTATGTGTGATTGATCTATCATTTGATTATTTTTGAATTTATTCTTAATGTTAAATGTCGGATAATATCAATATTAAGATCTGAGTTTTCTCTCATTCTTAAATATTGATCATCTTAAGATCACATGATTTTTTAATTAGATGTCTTTCTGTTGTTATCAATTTACTCCAATATCAAATACTTCTTTGAATGTATTCTGGAAGTGCTAGTATTGTTCTGTTATAGGTTTCCCTTAACAACAGTACAAGCAGGAGCTCATACAACACAGGAAGATAAACTTAGTTGATTGATCAGTTAGAGGTTAGTAGATGCGTTATTTTCTTTTATTTAGAGTTGTTTATGAATGAAACAATGATTACATTAATTAGCTTTGACTGTTTTTGTGTCACTGTTTCAATCATATTCATTTAGTATTTATTTTTTTAATATCTTTAAAAAAAACCAAAAAGAAGTGTTGTTCATATTTGATTCAAAAACCTTATCAAACAATCATTTTCGCAAGATTTCATGCAAACATTGTAACCTGTATATATATTGTTTATATTCACATTTCTTTTTAATAAACATTAGTCAATAGTATATCATGTTTTAGAATCATAGATTTTAGGTTAGTTTCATTTCTTTTATTATTTTTAGGACTTTAGTTGGCTAACAGAGCCATTAAACCCGTTAGAATAGGTTACACCAAACGACTTGGGTTATCTAGACAACCCCAGACCAGATCTATTCTTCCAGTTGATGACAAGTCAAATTTGCCTGTAAACAAATGGCGCTAGAAGGAGGGCCGAGGTAAATTTAATGATTAAATGTTTTACCCCTTGGCTTGTCATAATACCAGATTTATAATTTTTTTTCTTGTGTCATCTTGAAATGCACTAGAAGGTAGTCCAGACTGACAAGCTGGCCTTATAGGAGTCTTTGTTTCAAATTTAATTAATTTCCCATGGCTCCCCAAATCACTGTGTTGGAACATGCTTTCCACTTCTCATTACCTAATATTCCCAACAAAACAGTCTCTCTCTTGTCCAAACTCACCTTTGATGGCGGGGGGAATGTATCTGCAAAAGACCATATTAACAAGTTTTGGTGTAAATGCATCAAGCATGATATTTCTGATTTAAAGGTTTGTGAAGATTGTTTGCTTTTACTTTCAGGGGTCGGATTAAACATTGGTTTGAGTCTTTTCCAACACATCACATTATTGATTAGTTTCAGTTTGTAGCTGAATTTTTAGATGCTTTTGAAAACTATGATTACAATCAATTATGTGAAGAATTTTAGACGTTACTAATCAATGGCAATTCATCTCCAGAAGACTTTTCAACAAGAATCCATCATGTTCTCTGTAAATTTAATCTTGATGACATGTCATTTGTAATAAATCTTCTCTATGATGCTTGCATCCATTTCATCCAATCACATTCAATAGCGAATGATGAATCAATTGCAAATCCTACCACTCAATTGCGAGAAGAATTTTGTTCGGAGGATGAAAGGAATCCATCCAAAAATTTTGAACAAGCAAGGGAGGTAGAATCTATTAAAAATGTTCTTACTGACAATCATGTTGGTTTTTCCTCTGAAACATTGTATATTCAGTCCTCGACCATTGTGGAAGAAGATTTGATGTTGGGTCAAGGTGAATGTCCATATTCTTCTAACTCTTGCTCTAATGAGTACTTAAATTCAGTTATTGAAGAACACTTAGGTGACGAAAACAATCTTAAGCATTCTAACATTCCAATGAAACTGATTAGAGATGTAGATCTGCAATTGGAAGAAGAAACATTAAAACCTCATCTACAAATAATACCTTATCCACAAGAAAGATCAGATGTTTGTCGTGAAAGTTTTGAATTATCTATCAGACATGAGGCTAATTTAGATGATCATATTATGTTGAAGAATTTATCACCAAAACAAAGTAAAAGTTTCAAGGAAAGTAAAGAGGAATGTCTTGAGAATACCATTGTTAAATATCATAGCTCAAGATATTATTTTCATGTGCTCATTTCTAATTCCTTTTACTCTTTATATCCCGATCTCTTCTTAGATTCTGGTGGACTTGATACTTTACCCACAATATCTTACTCTTTGCCATCACAATCAAATCTTTTCGATATGCCAAAATTTGGTGAAATTAATTCCAAACATAACATTTATGAAGTTGGATTTAATGCTCTTTCACTTTCATCATTCACATGGAAAAATGACATGTTGCAAGATGATTTTACACGATTTATTGTTGAAAAAGAAAATGCACTTATTCTTATGAAAATAGAATATTCTACATTGCATATTCGTTCTTTGATTAGTTCGAATTTTAATGTTTATGTTTCACATTTTGAAACGATCAATATAATCAAAGGAAGCCTTCAAACCAATAATCTAATTGATGTCATGAATCCTCTTATGATGTGTTCCCCATTGACATATCCATTTCATCAAAGTCATAGTTTGCATCCTAATTTTTATGACAGGATCTTAGAATGGATTGAAGATTCGTATTTAAAAAATCTTCATAATAAAGATAAAGTTGTGCTTGCTTTGTTTCTACCTAAATATCTAGGAAGTAAGCATTACATGATTTTTTTAGATCCTCCATGTAAAGAAATTGATGAACACTTGGAGAATTGT
>ML811228.1:150396-167862 GCA_009831015.1 Picea engelmannii | reverse complement strand
TGACCCAAGGTGCCACGAGTAGGACTGCACTCATTTTAATAAGGATTTTTCTATTTTCTTTTAGTCTCTTTTATTTTTAATAATAATGCTTGGTCAAAGTAGCATCTCATGCATCACTATCTTAAGAAAAGAACTTGCTCGCATATGATATTTTATATGATTTAGTTCTTCATTTATTTTACAGTAAGATGCTATTGGATCCAAAAGATCAAGTTTATCTTTGGCCAAAATCGTTTCCTGAAAAGTTTTCTTTTGTTGTTTTGATTTTGTGTACTTTTGATTTTGAATCCCATTAATAAAATTTGATCTGGTTTGCTGTGTGTTTCTTGTTTTCTTAGATTGCTTTGAATGAGTTTTCTTCTTATGTTTCTTTTTCAATCAATATATTTCTGATCAAAAAGCTATTGTCGAAGGAAGCATTTATTTTAAGACTTGTGTTTTTCAAGCAAATTGAAATATTTCAAAGAGGTCCTGATATTAAGATATAGCTCAGACAATTGATTTTTAAGTCAATTGTCACTTTTTTTTTTTTTTAAAGTAAAAAGGGTAGTACCTGTTATATTGCCACTGCCAAAATACAAAATTCAAGACTGTAGGTGATGCCAGCTGTCCCGCCTAAGAAGGAAACCGGGACAGCGTGGCATCCATGTCCAAGTGTCACTCTGAATGCATAGTTAGCAAAAAATTGACAAAGTTGACGTCCTGCCCGAAGGAAACCAGGACTCATGGTCACAACATGCAAGCTGGTTATTCTATCTATCGCTAAGACTAACTGATAGCTAGCTAGTAAAAGGCGGAAACTGTAACTACAACACCAAGACCATAAACAAGTTGTAAGCATGAGGGAACCTCTGAGCCGAGCTGTTTGTCCTAGACCTCGGAGTGCCTCCACCTCGCCGGGAACGTGTATGTGCGTGCGCAGGTCAGACATTGCTTTTTTGCTGATGCTCTAGAGTGTGCCGCGAAGAACATGTCCATCCGCTGATCCATGCGTTCCAGGCGGAAGATTTGGTCATCCAGCTTGTGCCTAATTTCAAAGACAAGATCAAGGTACCCCCAGTCAGCTACAGGCGGCCGCTCCTTGCTGGTGTCCTCGTCCGCATCCTGCATTCGGTGTCGTCCACGCTCTCGTCCTGTTTCCTTCTCCTCATTGGCGGGCTTGGGAGGAGCCTCTTCTTCCACGTAGCAGGGGGAGTAAGGCTTCTCCGTGGTGGCAGTAGTGGGGTCGGACACCTTGCAATCAAACTGACATTTGCTGTGGGTGCCAAAGCTTGTGCTTGGGATCCAGTTCTCTGGTACCATGAACAGGGTGTGCCCAGGAGGGCTTGGCGGGCCTCCTTCTGGTATGACCTCTTCCACGTACGCCATTGGTGGCGTACGTGGTCTGGTCTTTCGTCGCCGAGCTGCAATCGCCATAGCCTTTACAAAATTCTGCTTTCACTTACGCCGAGACTCTGCCGCCTCGAATTTCTGCTTCCGTTTGCGCCGGGACTCCTCCGAATGCCAGGCCGCTCCCCTGCGCGACCTCCCTTGAATTCGGGGCATGACAGGGTCACTGTAATAAGACTGTGTGCTACTTTTGCTGGTCCAATTGCTTCGACAAAAGGGTGGGGTTTCCAAGTGCGGTCGTCTCGCCAGAGAAGGAGGATGGAGATTGCCGCGGCTCTGGTTCGACTGAGAGACCAAAGCTTCCCGGAGCAAATGGCGGTATAAAGTCGCTGCTCGAACCACGAGCGCTATTATGAACATCACCTCCATAGCCATAGCATTAAACCTCTTCATTAAACACTGTTGCATAGTGCTCTGGTGAGGGGTACCCTTCGCTCGCGCGAGGGGCCTCATCGCAAGGGTGCTCCTGCTCAAATACATGTGGGTTAATGGCGGAGGAAATGCGAGCCGGTAGATGCATTAAAGCAGCATCCCGGCTCGCTCCCACATGGCACTAACGCGCCACCTGTCACCCCATTCGGGGAAAGTCAATTGTCACTTTCATTTTGTCCTCAAATTGTCTTTGCCAGAGTATTACACCAGAGATATGGTTTAAATATTTGATAATTACGATGATCTTTAAACATTTTACGCCGTCCATATTCTTAAGGAATCAGTTTTAAGTGCTTCCTCATTCTTTAGATGATTTCTTAAAAGAAATCTAAACTCTCTAAACCATGATAAAACTTCTAGTTTTGAAAGCAAATAAATAACTTGATCAACTATTCACCTGTATTGCAATTAATCCCCAGTTTCAGCCCACTCTCTTTGTCATCAATAAATCTATAATTGTATTACTATTTAAAAGTGGCATAAGAGGGTTGAAAGCACTTATGTGTGGGAAGTGTGTGTAAACTTGTCGGGGTACTAAACAGGCTCGCTAGCAGTGGGTAAATGGACACATGATACCAAGACAACTTTGTCAGGGTACTGAACAGGCCTGCTGGAAACGAAGCAATGTCGGGTCGAGAGGTAGCAGGTATATGTTTTTAAATTAACTTTTATGGAAGTATACATCATGTGGATACAAATATTGGATGAGATTAAAGCATTTGAGTGGGTTAAATGACATCCCCGTCGAGGCTATGGACGCCTGCTGGCAGCAGTGGCTCTGTCAACGGTATTGAAGTTCTTTTATAAACATCATGACTCTTTGATTAAGACATTATTTCAGTTTATAATCCCCTGCAAAGAAAATTCTATTGTCCGGTTATAACATTGAGCTTATCCTAATACCATATGATCTCAGAGTGAATTTATTTCAGGGAGCTTAAATAATTTTATCAGTCTTTTTCTTTTCTTCCAGAGATGAAATCTTACCAGATCAGAGATAACCACTTCACCCAGTAAGTCGCCATTTCTTGGGCCCCAACTACTCCCCCTAAATTTTTACAAAATTAAAGGGCCCCCATTAGAATCTTGATAATTATAATGAGCTACATAATCAACCTTTTCAAATAGTTCCATACCTTGGCTTGCTTTGAGACAAACTTAAGACATTCACTATAGTATGAGACATTCATTACAAGAGTATATGTCAAAATTTAGAAACGAGCATGAAAGTCTCAATTTAATGGTTTCAAACCACTTGCACTTGAATAGTATTGGTTTAAATGATTTGCTATATTCCAAGTCACCACCCATAAAATTCTTATTGAAAGCCTGAGCATGACTAATTTGCTACCATAACTCCACAATCTTGTGGGTTTCGCTTCTAATTTGTCTTCTCCACTTGAAAATAATGGCCATATGCATAAATTGAAGATTACAAGCATATACATTGTAAAATTTAAAAGGATCAATGAGTCAAATTATATATTTGTATGTAACTAGTATATATCACGAAAATAGTTGTTTTAATAATTGAACATGAATATGAACACTAATCATTATACTTGCATGAAGTTATATGTAATTATATCATCTACGTATTTGGCTAAGTAGAAATAACATATATACCTTACTATAGGCACATCCTACGGTAATGTTTATTGCAATTGCATGCCTTTTAAGCTCCGAGTTGCATGCAATACTACATTTCTTTGATGTGCATTCTTTAACCCACGTATTAGTGTAACGATTTAGCCGACACTCATATAGTTTATCTATTAATGCTTTCTCTCGATCATGTTTTTTGAAACTCTTAATCTATTTATATCTTTCTTTTCTTTCTTTATCATAGGACTCCAGTCAATATCTTGTTGCATTTGAATTATATAACATGAATTTATCTATTGCTTTCATCTCATTGAAACCTATACATGAACACATTAAATAATTATAATTAGATGATGTCATAAAGTAACAAGAAGAGTGTACTCCATTGATATAATTGGGATGGTCATGATTAATTATATGACATGTTGCAAGATGATTTTACACGATTTATTGTCGAAAAAGACAATGCACTTATTCTTACGAAAATCAAATATTCTACAATGCATATTCGTTCTTTGATTAGTTCGAATTTTAATGTTTATGTTTCACATTTTGAAATGATCAATATCATTAAAGGAAGCGTTCAAACCAATAATCTAATTGATGTCATGAATCCTCTTATGATGTGTTTCCCATTGATATATCCATTTCATCAAATTCATAGTTTGCATCCTAATTTTTATGACAGGATCTTAGAATGGCTTGAAGATTCGTATTTAAAAAATCTTCATAATAAAGATAAAGTTGTGCTTGCTTTGTTTCTACCTAAATATCTAAGAAGTAAGCATTACATGATTTTTTTAGATCCTCCATGTAAAGAAATTGATGAACACTTGGAGAATTGTTAGGAGGATGGGGCACTTCGGCCTTGGTTGATGGTTATGTCAGGTCCCCATAATATTGACAAGTTTTCCAAACTTACTTACACTCTTACATGCCATTATGACTCATATCACAACGAGATTGCAGAATGGTTGGAGGATTCATACATCAAGAAGTTTCAAAAAAATGGTAAGGTCGTGCTTGTTTTGTATTTAAAAGAATATATAGGAGCTAAGCATGACATATTTCTTTTGTATCTGCAAATACTACATTCTTTTATTCTGATTTTTTACTTTCTATGCCTTGCAAGATTGAAGATGCTCTTGTGGCTACATTGGAAATACGATTTTACTTAGCATTTTGATCTATTTAGTAGTTTAGAGTAGGTTTCCTTTAGTTTTCTTTCTTAATATTTCTTTGTGTAATAATGCGGTTATGAACACAAGTGGGTACACCAAGAGAACCACAATATGAATGTTGTCAGGGAAGTCCAGTTTAAATTTTTTTCTCTTTGCTTTTCGTTGAACATTTCTTTTCAAAAACGCAGTATCATCATGAAAATTTTAAATGGAAAGTAAAGAGATAAGTAAATTTGAACTATCAATTCAACCCTGACCCAAGGTGCCACGAGTAGGACTGCACTCATTTTAATAAGGATTTTTCTATTTTCTTTTAGTCTCTTTTATTTTTAATAATAATGCTTGGTCAAAGTAGCATCTCATGCATCACTATCTTAAGAAAAGAACTTGCTCGCACATGATATTTTATATGATTTAGTTCTTCATTTATTTTACAGTAAGATGCTATTGGATCCAAAAGCTCAAGTTTACCTTTGGCCAAAATTGTTTCCTGAAAAGTTTTCCTTTGTTGTTTTGATTTTGTGTACTTTTGATTTTGAATCCCATTAATAAAATTTGATCTGGTTTGCCGTGTGTTTCTTGTTTTCTTTGACTGCTTTGAATGAATTTTCTTCTTATCTTTATTTTTGAATCAATATATTTCTGATCAAAAAGTTATTGTCGAAGGAAACATTTAATTTAAGACTTGTGTTTTTCAAGCAAATTGAAATATTTCAAAGAGGTCATGATATTAAGATATAGCTCATAGAATTGATTTTTAAGTCAATTGTCACTTTCATTTTGTTCTCAAATTGTCTTTGCCAGAGTATTACACCAGAGATATGGTGTAAATATTTGAGAATTACGATGATCTTTAAACATTTTACGCTGTCCATATTCTTAAGGAATCACTTTTAAGTGCTTCCCCATTCTTTAGATGATTTCTTAAAAGAAATCTAAAATCTCTAAACCATGATAAAACTTTCAGTTTTGAAAGCAAATAAATAACTTGATCAACTATTCACCTGTATTGCAATTAACCTCTAGTATCAGCCCACTCTCTTTTTCATCAATAAATCTATAATTGTATTACTATTTAAAAGTGGCATAAGAGGGTTGAAAGCACTTATGTGTGAGAAGTGTGTGTAAACCCATCAGGGTACTAAACAGGCTCGCTGGCAGTGGGTAAATGCACACATGATACCAAGACAACTTCGTCGAGGTACTGAATAGGCCTGCTAGCAACGATGCAATGTCGGGTCAAGAGGTAGCATGTATATGTTTTTAAATTAACTTTTATGGAAGTATACATCATGCAGATACAACTATTGGATGAGATTAAAGCATTTGAGTGAGTTAAATGACATCCCTGTCGAGGCTATGGATGCCTGTTGGCAGCAGTGGCTCTGTCAACAGTATTGAAGTTCTTTTATAAACATCGTGACTCTTTGATTAAGACATTATTTCAGTTTATAATCCCCTGCAAAAAAAATTCTATTGTCTGGTTATAACATCGAGCTTATCCTAATACCATATGATCTCAGAGTGAATTTATTTCAGGGAGCTTAAATAATTTTATTAGTCTTATTCTTTTCTTCCACAGATGAAATCTTACCAGATCAGAGATAACTACTTCACCCAGTAAGTCCCCATTTCTTGGGCCCCAACAACTCCCCCTAAATTTTTACAAAATTTAAAGGGCCCCCATTAGAATCTTGATAATTATAATGAGCTACAGAATCAACCTTTTCAAATAGTTCCATACCTTGGCTTGCTTTGAGACAAACTTAAGACATTCACTATAGTATGAGACATTCATTACAAGAGTATATGTCAAAATTTAGAAACGAGCATGAAAATCTCAATTTAATGGTTTCAAACCACTTGCACTTGAATAGTATTGGTTTAAATGATTTGCTATATTCCAATTCACCACCCATAAAATTCTTATTGAAAGCACGAGCATGACTAATTTGCTACCATAACTCCACAATCTTGTGGGTTTCGCTTCTAATTTGTCTTCTCCACTTGAAAATAATGGCCATATGCATAAATTGAAGATTACAAGCATATACATTGTAAAATTTAAAAGGATCAATGAGTCAAATTATATATTTGTATGTAACTAGTATATATCACGACAATAGTTGTTTTAATAATTGAACATGAATATGAACACTAATCATTATACTTGCATGAAGTTATATGTAATTATATCATCTACGTATTTAGTTAAGTAGAAATAACATATATACCTTACTATAGGCACATCCTATGGTAATGTTTATCGCAATTGCATGCCTTTTAAGCTCCGAGTTGCATGCAATACTACATTTCTTTGATGTGCATTCTTTGACCCACGTATTAGTGTAACGATTTAGCCAACACTCATATAGTTTATCTATTAATGCTTTCTCTCGATCATGTTTTTTGAAACTCTTAATCTATTTATATCTTTCTTTTTTTTGTTTATCACAGGACTCCACCCAATATCTTGTTGCATTTGAATTATATAACATGAATTTATCTATTGCTTTCATCTCATTGAAACTTGAACATGAACAAATTAAATAATTATAATTAGATGATGTCTTGAAGTAACAAGAAGAGTGTACTCCATTGATATAATTGGGATGATCATGATTAATTATATGACATGTTGCAAGATGATTTTACACGATTTATTGTCGAAAAAGACAATGCACTTATTCTTATGAAAATCAAATATTCTACATTGCATATTCGTTCTTTGATTAGTTTGAATTTTAATGTTTATGTTTCACATTTTGAAACAATCAATATCATCAAAGGAAGCGTTCAAACCAATAATCTAATTGATGTCATGAATCCTTTTATGATGTGTTCCCCATTGATATATCCATTTCATCAAAGTCATAGTTTGCATCCTAATTTTTATGACAGGATCTTAGAATGGCTTGAAGATTTGTATTTAAAAAATCTTCATAATAAAGATAAAGTTGTGCTTGCTTTGTTTCTACCTAAATATCTAGGAAGTAAGCAGTACATGATTTTTTTAGATCCTCCATGTAAATAAATTGATGAACACTTGGAGAATTGTCAGGAGGATGGGGCACTTTGGCCTTGGTTGATGGTTATGTCAGGTCCCCATAATATTGACAAGTTTTCCAAACTTACTTACACTCTTACATGCGATTATGACTCATATCACAACCAGTTTGCAGAATGGTTGGAGGATTCATACATCAAGAAGTTTCAAAAAAATGGTAAGGTCGTGCTTGTTTTGTATTTAAAAGAATATATAGGAGCTAAGCATGACATATTTCTTTTGTATCTGCAAATACTACATTCTTTTATTCTGATTTTTTACTTTCTCTGCCTTGCAGGATTGAAGATGCTCTTGTGGCTACATTGGAAATACAATTTTACTTAGCATTTTGATCTATTTAGTAGTTTAGAGTAGGTTTCCTTTAGTTTTCTTTCTTAATATTTCTTTGTGTAATAATGCGGTTATGAACACAAGTGGGTACACCAAGAGAACCATAATATGAATGTTGTCAGGGAAGTCCGCTTTAAATTTTTTCTCTTTGCTTTTCGTTGAACATTTCTTTTCAAAAATGCAGTATCATCATGAAAATTTTAAATGGAAAGTAAAGAGATAAGTAAATTTGAACTATCAATTCAACCCTGACCCAAGGTGCCATGAGTATGGCTGCACTCATTTTAATAAGGATTTTTCTATTATCTTTTAGTCTCTTTTATTTTTAATAATAATGCTTGGTCAAAGTAGCATCTCATGCATCACTATCTTAAGAAAAGAACTTGCTCGCACATGATATTTTATATGATTTAGTTCTTCATTTATTTTACAGTAAGATGCTATTGGATCCAAAAGCTCAAGTTTATCTTTGGCCAAAATCGTTTCCTGAAAAGTTTTCTTTTGTTGTTTTGATTTTGTGTACTTTTGATTTTGAATCCCATTAATAAAATTTGATCTGGTTTGCTGTGTGTTTCTTGTTTTCTTTGATTGTTTTGAATGAGTTTTCTTCTTATCTTTCTTTTTTGATCAATATATTTCTGATCAAAAAGCTATTGTCGAAGGAAGCATTTATTTTAAGACTTGTGTTTTTCAAGAAAATTGAAATATTTCAAAGAGGTCCTGATATTAAGATATAGCTCAGACAATTGATTTTTAAGTCAATTGTCACTTTCATTTTGTCCTCAAATTGTTTTTTCCAGAGTATTACACCAGAGATATGGTTTAAATATTTGAGAATTACGATGATCTTTAAACTTTTTACGCTGTCCATATTCTTAAGGAATCACTTTTAAGTGCTTCCCCATTCTTTAGATGATTTCTTAAAAGAAATCTAAAATCTCCAAACCATGATAAAACTTCCAGTTTTGAAAGAAAATAAATAACTTGATCAACTATTCACCTGTATTGCAATTAACCTCCAGTATCACCCCACTTTGTTTGTCATCAATAAATCTATAATTGTATTACTATTTAAAAGTGGCATAAGCGGGTTGAAAGCACTTATGTGTTGGAAGTGTGTGTAAACTCGTCGGGTACTAAACTGGCTCGCTAGCAGTGGGTAAATGCACACATGATACCAAGACAACTTCGTCGGGGTACTGAACAGGCTTTCTGGCAATGAAGAAATGTCAGGTTGTAACGACCCCATCGTTACGACAACCAATGAAGCAATTTTTTTTTTTTCAGGAGTTAAGAGGCAAGAAGGCGACGACGAAAATAGTTTAATCAATCCACTGACGACGAACACTAGCACACAGTCCAGGCAACAAGTTACTTTGACACCACACACTGTCTCTAGACAACTGGAAAACATGCGCAAAATAACAAGGAGGACGACTACCCTTCCGACAGAAACACGACGACGCCTACAAGCTAAGGGACAACACCCCCATCCTGACATCACGTCCTAGATGAATAGATACTAGAGCCTCAAGGCACGCGGACCTAACATCTGAAGGTGTTTGACCCTTGTGCCAAGAGCAACTTGCACGCTCGTCAGCACTCACACAAAAGAACCTACTCTGGCCACGATCTCGTTCACCGCTGTCCCCCAGGGCGCGCCATGATCCCCTCATCAGGAATCATGCCATTCCCCGTGTGATAGATGCGTCAATAACCTTGCCGAAAAATAAGGGACCAAGACTCAAGAAAACTCCGATGAGCTAGGAACCGAAATAACTGACATGAAGACTACGCCTACGCCCCCAAGCAACGGGTAGACAAGACGCAAGATAACCTTCGAATTTAATTGTGCGAAGGACTGGAGGAATCTTGTTTCCTAGAAGACAACCTGTGGTGTAAGTACAGACCCATCACCCCATTCAGCTCGAACTAAGGTGCGAGGCACAAAAATTCCAAAAACTAAGGGCTAGTAAGGTTTTAGCTGAGCATCTACTAAACTCTCGTCCATTATGCTTGCACAAGCTAAAGGACTAGTACACCCAAAATCATGATGTCTAACGCATCCTGATATCTGTCAAGCAAAAAGTCTAGGGGTGAAGGAGTGGACCTTTATCATTACTATTTTCAGCAAAGCTATCATAAAGGTGAACCAAAATAGGCATTTAACCAAATCAACACTTGTCAACAAAATACACTGTTCATTAAAAATGTGAACTCTTAACATTTTTAATGGTGATCTATGCTGCCCCAAAAATGACATTGACATCAAAATAACCAGTCGAAATTTAACTAGTTTAACATAATGTCAAGGCGGTAAATTTTTTTTATTAATCGAAACCTTATAACGAGTTATAGTTGGTGTCCAGATTAAGTCCTTGATAAATCCTTTGGTCAACCGTTGACATTCTTATAACACAAGAGGTGGCTGTCTAAAATGGTAAGAAGATGTTGTGTAAGGTAAATTAGAATTACCAACTCTGTAAACTACTGTGTAATTATACTCGGGCTGTCAAATTAAAAACGAAAGGCGTGTAGTTGAAAAGTCGCCTGGCAAACTAAATGGAATACCACTCAATACACATACGTTTTTAATCAATTTGTGCACTGGCTGTTAATTAAACAGAATGGGCAAATCGCAAAGTGGCAAATTGGAATGGGGCAACCATATTAAAAACGGAATGGGCAAATCACAATGTGGCAGATCGGAATGGGGCAATCGTAATGCGGAAAACATAGTTAAAAATAGAATGGGCAAGTCACAATGTGGCAAATCGGAATGGGGCAATCAGAATGCGGAAAACATAGTTAAAAACGGAATGGGCAAGTCACAATGTGGAAAATCAGAATGGGGCAATCAGAGTGCGGAAAACATAGTTAAAAACGGAATGGGCAACTCGCAGAGTTTAAATATTTCCATTACATTCACTGTCTGATTAATGTTGCAACATAGTGATCAATTATGATTTCGCCGGCATACCCAACAAATGCAGACTGAAAATAAAGAAATCATTTTTCATTTGCCTGGGCTACCCAATCAAACGCAGGCAGGGATCATAACTAATTCCTTATTTTCAATTGACTGGGGTGCTCAAGAAAAGATGCAGATAGGCATAACAAAAACGTTTTCCCCTTCCAGATTAACAAATATAAAACACCGACTAAGAAATTAATTTTTTTTTTTTTTTTCGTTTCCAAGATATCATGACAATGCAGACAGGAATAACAAACGTTTTTCCCCTTCCAGGGTAACAAATATAAAATGCAGAATAAGAAATTATTTTGTTTTCCGTTTCCAGGATATCATGACAATGCAGACAGGAATAACAAACGTTTTTCCCCTTCCAGGGTAACAAATATAAAACACAGAATAAGAAATTATTTTGTTTTCCGTTTCCAGGATATCATGACAATGCAGGTAGTAATAACAAATGTTTTTCCCTTGCGAGAATACCAATACAAAATGCAGACATAATAAATTAGTTTTTCCATTGTCAACATACCAATACAAATGCAAACAACGCGACATGCCCTTCAGGACGCACTAGGTGCTCCATGGGTGCCACTCACCTCATCTGTTCCCCTGCGCGACATTCCCTTAAGGACGCACTACGTGCTCCAAGGGTACCACTCGCCTCTTTCCATATTTCTTGCGCGACGTGCCCTTCAGGATGCACCACGCGCTCCAAGGGTGCCACTCGCCTCTTGACTGACTTGGTAGACATCAAAAACCCCTGGAGTCAATACTCTGCCAGGTGAACTTGTGGGAGATTAAGGGCCTCTAAGGAATAAGGCCCCCGCCTTATTGCGTGCCCCTTAGAATCATCGTGAGCGACTGTCGCAGTTTGCCCTCATGGCATCATGGGTCCTCTCGAACTAGGTAAACGTTAACCTATAGTTCGAGCCACATCGAGAGTGCTAGTAGGCTGTGGCAGGCCTGCTATCCACACCTCTCCCTCAACATCTCTGGTAGTCGTGCGTGACCCCTTTACTCCACATGTGAGTCTGGTCGGCAAGCTATCATCAGCCTGCATCATCAACAAATCATGTCAGAACATATCCATATCATATCATCTAATTAGATGAACTAATATCACATTAAAACAATTAAAACCCAATGGTACACTCCCTGATTCGATCCGGAGTCCAAGGGGTTCAATCGATGCCTCTGCATCCTCGAGGTCCAAATTCCTGCACACTTAGTAAAACCGAGTCAATAGCACCTGTCTATGTCAATGCAGTTAAACCATGTAATCAACCCATAATGCCTCATAATGAAAATCAAATGTTTTAATAGCATAATAATCCGGATCACTTGAGAGCAAGTGTCCTCTAAGAATAAGTTCGCTCAGTGCGCCAGAGCAAGATGTTACATACACCCCCTCTTGGTATAAACTTCGTCCCGAAGTTTCATAGTAAAAATGCCGAATAAGTGTATCATAGTATCATAAGTCTATCTATCAAAAAAATAGAAAATGGAAATTGCTGGCACATATCATATGTGTCCTCCCAGGTCGCCGAGTGCAGACTATAGTTGTCCCACTGGACCTTGACCTGATCTATTGTTCGATGTCGTAGCTGTCAAATGTGATGATCCAAGATGCGGATTGACTCAGCCGTGAGCGCACCCTCATCCGACACCCGCAAGGTGCTCAATTCAAATCATGTGAAGGATCACTAATCACAAAGTCTCAACAGAGACGTGAAATACATCATGCATACGCCTCAAGAATCAGGCAAGGCTAGTCATCAGGCCACATGCCTCTCTTTTCCAAAATATCGTAGGATCCCATGAACCTAGGATATAGTTTAGCCCCTTTTTTCCAAACTAGATCGAACTCTTATGCGGTTTCAGCCGCAAAAAGACTCGATCGCCACAACGTAACTACGGTCGACACGATGCACATCATCGTAACTCTTCTGCCGATCCTGTGCTTCCTTGATCCTTTGTCTTAAAGTTTTCATTTAATCTTCCAATTCTTGGATAGCTTCCGATCCCACCTGGACCCTATCTGCAAGCCAATCCCAAATCAAAGGCGCATGACACGGTCGCTCGTAAAGAAACTCGAGAGGTACCATCTTAATGGCGCTTTGGTAACTGTTGTTATAAGTGAATTCTACCAGTGGCAATAATTCTTCCCAATGCTTTTGTTGGTCCATCACGTATATGCGCAACATGTCCTCCAAGGTCTGGTTCGTTCGTTCAATCTGCCCGTTAGTCTCCGGGTGATACGTAGTACTAAGGTTAAGTTGGGTTCCAAAGGCCTCTTGGAAACTCGTCCAAAATCGTCCAGTAAACACCAATCCTCGATCGGATATAATCCTTTTAGGCACACCATGCAGCCTCACATTCTCACCGATGAAAACTCTAGCTATGTCAGGTGCCTGTTATGTCGTACGCATAGGAATAGAGTGAGCACTCTTCATCAGAGTGTCTACTACTACGAAGATTGAGTCATGTTTCCTTGCCGTCAGTGGTAATCCAACAATAAATCCATCGAAATAACCTCCCATTTCAATTCCGGAATAACACGTGGTTGTATTAATCCTGCTGGGTGTCTATGTTCAACCTTTACTTGCTGACATTCTAGACATCTGGCCACATAGTTGACTATGTCTGCCTTCATTCCCTTTCAGAAGAATAAGGGTTTAAGGTCCTCCCTCATCGTCGTGACTTCTGGGTGAGCTATGTAAACTGCTCTATGAGCCTCGCTCAGGATCAACATCCTCAACTCGTCGTTCGACGATACGTAGATCCGATTTTTAAACCTCAATAAACCATCACTATCAAATGAAAATCCTTCAAATCATGGTACCATCATTGTGTTTTGTCCGATAAAAACCTCGACCTCTTTGTACCAGTCATCGTCATGCTCTAAGGTTAGAATCTTTTCACGTAGATTCGTCTGAAGAGGTAGCACCGAAAAGATGCGTGGTATCCGACTCAATGCGTCTGCCACTCGGTTCACTGTTCCTTTTATGTAAGTAATCTCGAAGTCATACTCGCTAAGCAATTCTGACCAAAGCCGTTGTCGTGCGTTTAGGTCGCTTTGCGTAAATATGTGTTGTAGTCCACAGTGGCCAGTCTTTAGTTCAAATTTTCGTCCAACAAGGTAGTGTCTCAAAAATTTCAAGGCATAAATGATGGCTAACAACTCCAAATCGTGCGTCTCGTAGTTCTCCTCATGCCTTATTAGTTTCCTCGAAATGTAAGCGATTACTCGTCCATCTTGCATCAAGACTCCGCCTAAGCCTTCCTTGGATGCATCAGTGCATACCAAGAAGTCCACGTCCATGTCCGGGACCTTTGGTATTGGTGCTGTTGTCAACAACTCCTTGAGCCTCCGAAATGCTTCCGTGCATTTCTCGGTCCAAACAAACTTTTGGTTTTTCTTCTACAATTCCATGATCGGATTTGCTATCTTCGAAAACCCCTCGACGAACCGTCGATAGTATCCTTCTAAACCCATGAAGCTACGCACTTCCAAGACATTCGTTGGCACAGACCATTCCATAATAACCTCAACCTTGGCTGGATCCACGATGATACCTTCACCGGAGATGACATGCCCTAAGCAGTGGATCTTCGATTGATAAAACAAGCATTTGGACAACTTCCCATACTATTTGTGCTCTCGCAGGCATTGTAGTACCACGCGCAAGCGCTTGTCATGCTCCTCTGTCGTCCGAGAGTAAATCAAATATCGTCCATGAATACTTGGAAAAACTTACCCAAGTACTTGTGGAACACCCCGTTTATCCAACTCAATATAACCATGGGGCGTTTGTTAGTCCAACGGTAAAAGAGTAAACTCGTAAATTCCAAACTCATCTTAAAGGCGGTCTTAGGGACGTCATCATCCTTGATCCTTAACTGGTGATACCCTGATCACAAATCGATCTTTGAGAATATCGTTGCACCCTTCATCTGATCGAACACATCATCAATACTCGACAACAGATACTGATTCTTGATCGTTGCCTTGTTCAATTGACGATATTCACTGCATAGCTTCCATGACCCATCCTTCTTTCATATGAAAATAACAAACGCACCCCATGGTGACACACTTGGACGTATAAGTCCCAGGTTCAACAACTCCTTCAGTTGCATTATCAACTCCCGTAACTACGGGGTTGACGTACGATAAGGAATTCTCACGATCGGTTCAATTCTCGGTTTTAGGTCTATCGTAAACTCCAATTCCCTCTCTGGCGACATCCTAGGTAATTCCTCTGAGAGGAGGTCTGCAAACTCTCTCACAACCGGAAGGTGTTCTAGACCTTCCGCTACTCCCTTCTCGTTTAACGCAAGGATCGCATAAAGATTGCACCCCTTGTGCATTGTCTTCCAAAGTTGCAAGAAAGAGATGAACCTTAGAGAAAATCCCTGGTTCCGACCTACAATAACAAGTCCTTGTCCTTCATCATCGACCAAGCTCAATCGTTTCGTCTTACAGTTGAATATTGCCTCATGCGATTCCAACCAGTCCATACCGATCACGACGTCATAAGATCCGAAGATCGTGACGTACCGGTTGGGCCTGGTGACAAACTCTCCCAGGTTAAGGTATCGCTCGTAACCTTTCCTCCAACCCGTTGTTTGGCTACCGAAGCCATATCTACAAGGCTAAACTCATCTTGTTCGACTGCCTTTAACTTAATCTTTTTTTTTTAGTGCTGCACCAGAAATGAAACTCTCGGTAGCACTGATATCTATCAATACTAAAGGTCTGGTCAACGACCGTATCTGACATCTCGAGCGCAGTCGACTAGTGCTCCGCCCAGCCGTTATTCACCGCTGCATGAATCCGATGGACCTTTCCCAAATCTCCCATGGTAGTGGGTCCCACTGATCAAGATGCTCTAGTCCTCTTCACTGGGTCATCGCGCTGGAAATGTGTCTCCCCACATTTCAACATACTTTCTTCGGTCCAGTAATCCTGGTAATCAAAGTAAAAGCTGAATTCTAACACTAAGTCCAACACAAACTTTTTGACCGTAAGTTTCTCGGTAATTTGGGTGCGGATCATACCGAAGCATCTCCAAAATGGGCCTCGTACTCAGGCCCCGTGCGGTTGCCTGGTCGTAAGGCATCGAAATCGTGGAGCTGACACTCAACGAATTCCTCATAAGATACCTCTTTTGGAACCAGTCAATGATTAGTTCCCATGACACATCATTGATGGCCATGTTCAAAAGTGGCAGGAGCATCTTCTGCCATAGAAGAGCGCTCCTCTTCAGTTGAAAGACCACCATGCAGACCTTCATGCTGAAGGTTGTAATGTGGTGTGTGAAGCACAACACCCTTCTATACAATCGTGGCTCGACGACACAACTATCCGCGACACTCATGGACTCGAGAACTCAACTCTCTCGAGTTCTCAGTGGATTCTAAAGGTACTAGCTAAGGTGCATTGTGGACCCTCAGGGGTACAGGTGCCCTGGCCTCATCTCAGTACCGATGGTGAATCGAGGCCCTTTGACATTACCCGGGAAGGCCTTGTCAGACCATCAACATCCCTTACAACAAGCGAATCCAGTCCAAGGACTTGTTCTTCCCCTTGGGGGTTTGACTCCAAGGGTGTGAGAACTTCTGGAGGCGTCGCTCCTCCTTCAACGACACCATGTTGCGAACCTTTGAGGCGTCCTCTAAATGCGGTCACCACAAGGACATATTAAGGTTTTTAATTAACGCAATGGTTAATACTCACGGGTTTACTGCAGTGGAAATCCTGGCGATCCAGAGTCGCAGGGTTGAACCCGCTCTGATACCATATGTAACAACCCCATCGTTACGACAACCAACGAAGTCATTTTTTTTTTTTTATCAGGAGTTAAGAGGCAAGAAGACGATGACAAAAACAGTTTAATCAAACCACTGATGACGAACACTAGCACACATTCCAAAAAACAAGTTACTATGACACCACATACTGTCTCAAGACAACTAACAAACATGCGCAAAATAGCAAGGAGGACGACTACCCTTCCGACAGAAACACGACCACGCCTACAAGCTAAGGGAACACACCCCCATCCCGACATCACGGCCTAGACAAACGAATAATAGAGCCTCAAGGCATGCAGACCTAACGCTTGAAGGCATTCGACCCTTGTGCCAAGAGAAACTTGCACGCTCGTCAGCACTCACACAAAAGAACCTACTCCGACCATGATCTTGTTCGCTGCTATCCCCCAGGGTGTGCCATGATCCCCTCATCAGGAATCATGTCGTTCCCTGTGTGATAGATGCGTCAATAACCTTGGCGAAAAATAAGGGACCAAGACTCAAGAAAACTTCGATGAGCTAGGAACCGAAATGTTAAGGTCCTAACCCGCACATAGGTAGATCAATGTATTCAGATGTAATAAAGGTCAATATTAATAAGACCTTTCAATAAAATAGAATAAGGCGGATGTAAGAAGACCTAATAGAAGCTTCCGCTTCTAGAAGGATCT
>ML811228.1:91114-122111 GCA_009831015.1 Picea engelmannii | reverse complement strand
AATTTAAACAAAAACGTTAATTTTTATCAACTGTTTACTTTCGTTTAAATTATGATTATGTGTTCTTTCTTTTTCTCATTAGCAAGTTTGACTATTTTGAATAATGGGTTCAATACTTCATCAAATAATATCTTGGTTGATTTCTCATTTTTCATAAAATCATTTGGTGATATTAATTAATTAATTTTTTTTTTGATTTTGCATTTCATTTCAAAATAAAAATAATAATTAAAAAAAAAAAGAATTATCTATGATTTGTTTGATTTTGTAAAAAACCAAGATTAATATTTTTCTCTTCTCCATTAACTTGAAGCTTATAGAATTTTAAGATCATATTTGAAAAGAAATTATAAACAATGTTTGTTTAGAACTTATAGTTAGTTTAAATTCATTTTTTATTTTATTGTATAGATTTTGTTTTATTTCACAATTTTTAGGTTATTAATTTAGGTTTCTTTTTGTTTCACAAGTTTCTATTATCAAATATTTGATACAGATCTGATCATGGCTTGATTTTATTATCCAAATACGTTCAATATGATTGATTAAAAAATAATATTGGATTGCTACAAATAATTTTATGAGCAACAACAGATAAAATTTGGAAAGGCGTCAAGATCAGACATGCGATTTTACAATACTGATTGGAGCCAAACCGTGAGGAATTTGAAGAAGCGGTTGAAAACCCATTTCCCAAATGGATCCATTTACCTGTTGTGTAGAAATTTTCCCCAAAAATGCACGATTTGAGAGATATTTTTGTCTCTTTACGAGACAAATTTCAGGTGGCAAAAATTATTAGTGACGCCCAAACTGTTCACTCATTGTATAAATATATGAGAAAGTTCAGAGCCAAGGAGATCAAAGAAATTGAGAGGAGGATTTTAATCCTTTCTCTTTTGTATATTATTTATTTTGTAAACGTTTATTCGTTTCAAATGGAGTAACGGATGGTTGGAATCTTTGGGAGAATGGATGAGAATTTTCAAACAAGAATATGGAATTCCAGGTTGCTTAATGACTTTTGTCGTGTGAGTAAAATGGTTTTCTTTTCATTATAATATCTTCATATTCTTTGAATAATTGATTATGCATTGATTTAAATTAACTTTAGTCTATTTTATCAGTACATGGTTAATTGTTATCATTTATGTATTATTTTTTTTCAATCTTTAAGAGTCTATTATCCTAAAAATTCTTCCAGGACTATGATATGGGCATGTGATCTTGAGAAAGAATATGGGAAAGCAATTCATCTTTGGCTTTAGACCTGTGTGATTGATGCAGGAGCATCGCCCACGTCAAGCGAGCCAGCGCGGAAGTAATAGGACAGCTGGACAAGTCCAGCCGAAACTTTTTGAGTTTTCATTAAAAGATGATGCGCCAATGTATAATTGAAGACATTTAATGAAAGCGCCTTTTGTATATCGTATTGGACCTTGAGTGATTCGCTCTCGTCCTTAGTAGATAGGAGGCATTTAATGTAGTTAATGCAGGTAGATAGAATTTATTTTGCAGATTAGACAGTTTTAGATGAAAGGAGGGAAAACGGATATAGACACCCTCATTGTAGATTGTAACATTAGCCAACATAATTCAGAACAGGAAGAGCATAGGAGAATAACAGAGAGTTGTAGAAGAAAATCCATGTACAGATCTTGAATTAATAGAAGGAATTGATTCGAATTCATGGGGTTGTGTCTCTCTATGTATGTGTTGATGATATGCTCATGAATGTTTGTTTTCCTGTTATGCATTTGTTTTGATATGATGTGCATATGGTTTCATGTTTTAAACAGAAGTCTGGGAGGAGAGAGGGAATGAGTTTCATTTGTTTCTCTATCTGAGCAAGGATTCCTGCAGGAGTGCAGTCGAAAACATCCGCAAGGAGTGCGTTGATGGAGGCTCAGGTAGTTTAACTCTTATTCTCGTTCACCCAGAAGTGAAAGTGGGTTACTGGAGCCGTGCAAGGAGTGCGCAAGCCAAAGGAGAGTCTCAGTTGAGAATCTGAGCAGAAGAGTTGAAGGATTGCTGCTGCAGGCGTGCGCAGAGTCAAGGAAAGCCAAACACTTGGATTGTTTGCAGATTGCCACAAGGAGTGCAAGCAAAGGGTTCTCTTTTCCAAGAGACTGAGAAGCTAGAGAGAGCTCAGGAGGGGTAAAGCCTTCAAATTTGTTGAAGGACTGCATAAGAGGTTTCGTGTCAAGAAATCCCCAAGGAGAGAGGAGAGATGGTCAAGATATCGTGAAGAGGGTTTGTGAAATCCCGCCAGCCATTAGATCCGACAGAATAGCGAGGAAGTTACGGACACACCAGGAGTTTAAGCTCAGGGAACCGTGAGCCGTTGGATTATCATCTGGTTAACTGTCAACCGTCCGGTTGGACATAAGCTGCACAGGGTTTAAGTCCCAGGAGAGGCATCGGAATATTGGAGTCATCGGGGTTTCCAAGGTTAAGAAATCCACGACCTTGTGAGTTTCGAAACTCCGGGAGAATCCTAGCCGTTGATCTCGGCAGGACACGTGTCAGGTATCTGGAGAGGAGTCGGGGTTCAACACATCGTGAATTTCGGAGACATAGAACTTGTTGCATCAGGAATCACGATTTCGCGATGTCCGAAATGGCGATGGGGAGATAGCGACGTGGAAGGGCCAATTCTCACGTGCATCGGGCATCGGTGTGTCGGGATTCCTGTGAACAAAGGAAATACTACAGGGGAAGTCGCGAAACTCCGAAACGCGACGACCACACAGTCACAGCATTTGAGTGGAGAACAGGTGTCACCCCATATTGGGGTTCGAGATATAGAAGGTCCCAGGAACAAGTGCAACGAGAATCGTGATATCGCGATACACGATTTCCCAATCGTGACAGGATTGTGGGCCACAGACGCCAGCACTAAGGGACAGGTGTTGAAAGGTCAAACCCTCGAAGGCGTCATCGCAGATCGGGAGTCGGGGATCCCTAAGGTAAGCTGTCTACGACAACGCAGGTGCCGAATTGCCGACGGTAGAGATTCCCGATAGGAACGGGAAAGCATTGGTATTGAACCAAATCGGGTTTCGGGGAATTGAAAGACCCGAATCCGTGACTGTAGGACTCGCGAATTCGCGAAGTCCAATTTCCCGATTCGGATAGGGAGATCATAGAGATAATTTCTGTGGGTGTTGAAAGTCCCGATAAGGTATTTGAAGAGCTTTTTTTCGGTTCTTCGGGCCAAGAGAGGAGAAGGTCCTATGAGCAACGTACCTGGGGGTGCGGCTGCGTCAGTGATGCTTATTCTATTTCGTTCTTTCATTACTGTTGTATTATGAGAATGTTATTATGGTTGATTTTAGCTTTAGCTTGTCATCATATGATGTTTTCATACTATTAAATGTTATATGTTGTCCATAATTTCTTATTCCATTTTTTTTTATGTGTGATTGATCTATCATTTGATTATTTTTGAATTTATTCTTAATGTTAAATGTTGGATAATATCAATATTCAGATCTGAGTTTTCTCTCATTCTTAAATATTGATCATCTTAAGATCACATGATTTTTTAATTAGATGTCTTTCTGTTGTTATCAGTTTACTCCAATCACAAATACTTCTTTGAATGTATTCTGGAAGTGCTAGTATTGTTCTGTTATAGGTTTCCCTTAACGACAGTACAGGTAGGAGCTCATACAACACATGAAGATAAACTTAGTTGATTGATCAGCTAGAGGTTAGTAGATGCATTCTTTTCTTTTATTTAGAGTTGTTTATGAATGAAACAATGATTACATTAATTAGCTTTGACTGTTTTTGTGTCACTGTTTCAATCGTATTCATTTAGTATTTATTTGTTTAATATCTTTAAAAAAATACCAAAAATAAGTGTTGTTCATATTTGATTCAGAAACCTTATCAAACAATCATTTTCGCGAGATTTCATGCAAACCTTGTAAGCTGTATATAGATTGTTTATATTTACATTTCTTTTTAATAAACATTAGTCAGTAATATATCATTTGTTAGAATCATAGATTTTAGGTTAGTTTCATTTCTTTTATTATTTTTAGGACTTTAGTTGGCTAACAGAGCCATTAAACCCGTCAGAATAGGTTACACCAAACGACTTGGGTTATCTAGACAACCTCGGACCAAATCTATTCTTTCAGTCGACGAAAAGTCAAATTTGTCCGTCAACAAATGGCGTTAGAAGGAGGGCCGAGGTAAATTTAATGATTAAATGTTTTACCCCTCAGCCTGTCATAATTCTAGATTTATAATTTTTTTTCTTGTGTCATCTTGAAATGCACTAGAAGGTAGTCCAGATTGACAAGCTGGTCTTAGATTTGGCGAATGAAGAGGTGCTACGTGGCCCAGACATTGGTTGCCACGTGGCACCAATTCGTTGGTGCAAGTTTATGCCAAAATTTTGGAGTTCACAAGGTTTTATCGCTCGACCTCTCACTGAGCCGAATGACTTGGGAGGGTCAGGCTAGCCAACCCGACCTCGTGTTGGTCCTTAACCCTTATCCACATACATTTTATTTAAGTTTAAATGTGTGTAGTATGGGTGGAGGTTAGGGCTGGGGCTAGGCCCCAACCCCCAGTTTTGGCACACACCATGCAACTTTACCCTAACGCTATACTGTAGGATAAGGGACGGGTGTGGATGCCACGAAAATAAAAACGAATTCCATATTACTAGGGGCGGAGACCAGTAGCTGGGCGCGCCGATTGGCCCTCGGTTCCTTTTGAAGCGCCATACAACCAAGGGTTACGGAGGAGGGGCCAGCGCGCAACCCCTAGGGGGCTGGCTCTTGGCCACATGGTACCATGTGACCTGGAAAAGGGGGTGCACATCCATTTTTGGCAGCTTGTTTCATTAATTTCCCAAAAAGTGGGTTTTTGCACTATATATTAGTGATTTTCAATGATTTTAAGGGGAATTTTGGAGATTTTTGGCCAATATTGGGGATATTGGGCCCTTTTTGAGGCCAGATCTTGGGGGGAAGTTGGGAGATGGTTACCAACTTCAGATCTATATAACAAGGCCTTCTTGAGGCCATTGTAGGACATTCAGAGCAGGTTTATGATGAATATTTGCCAAGCCAAAGCCATTTTTATACAGGGAAGATGTTGAGGAGCGCACCTTTGTGGGCCATTTCTGGGAGCTTTGATCATCCGATTTGAGTACCGTTTCTTCTGTTGGGTTCTAGAGATATGGTATAACAAGACCAAATCAGTTTTGTAACCTTTTGGAATTGCCGTGATGTCATTTTAAAGCTTCGAACATAAATAAGAAAGCCTCACCAACTGAGACAAAGGCCCGGAGACGTAGGCGAGATTGCCGAACTCCATTATCACATTTGTCTTTATGGTTTACTGTTGTTTATGATTTATTTCAGATCTATATATGTTTATGTGGATTTCTTCTTTCTTCCTCTTTCATTCAACTTCCTAAATGGTTAATAAATACATGCATCAATAACTCAACCATTGTCGTGTAAAAGATTTTTTCAGATCAAGTGGTATCAGAGCTAGTTGATGTTTGGATTTGAGTTTTGCATGTTAACCAGGGAAAAACTACATTGTGGTGAAGGAGAGCTTGTTGAAGAGAATCCATTGATTGAATTGAAAAAGAAAACTTTTCACAACGAGAAGATGGCATCAGAAGAGGGTCTTTCTCAGGATGAGAAAGAGTTTCGAAAAACTTTCTTTGCCATGTCAGAGATAATGAAGGTTTTGTAAGATGATTACTTGGAACGAAAGAGACCAGTTCTAAGTGAATCTTCAAAGGGAAAAAATGAAGAAGGAGAGGATCCTACTTCACCTCCATCTTCACCTCCTTCTTCAAGTTCAAGTTCTAAATCCAATGCAAAGAAACATGTTCATAAACATAAGAATGAAATGCCTTTATTAAAACTTGATGTTAAATTCAAATTACCCGTATATGATGGTGAAGTTAATGAAGAGAGAATTGACAATTGGGTCAGACAGATGGAGGTTTATTGCAATGTGCAACAGATCAAGGATGAGGCAACTCAGATCAAGTTGGCATCCCTTAGACTTGCAGGAACAACACTCATCTTGTGGCAAAACAAGTTGCAAAATGACACGCAACAAGTGGGTAATGTATTTCCATCATGGCAAAGTTTTATTTCTGCACTTAGAAAGCAATTCTATCCTTTGGGTTATAAAGAGAAAGTGTTAATTGAATGGAAAGCTTTAAAACTGAGAAAATGACAAACAATGCAAGAATACACAAATGGATTTTGTAAAATGGCATTGATGTTGGATATTCCTTTACATACCCAAGAAAATCTTATGAAGTATATAGGAGGTTTACTTGCACATATTCAAAATAATATATTCATGTTTGGACCAACTAATATTAAGGAGGTTTCTGTTCAAGCGACATACATTGAAGCAGGGAAAACAGGTGTTGGTGTATAAGGGGATCTATCTTCAAGGAAAGAGGACAAAAGGAAGTGGCATGGAAAGAAGTCAAATTCAGTGGGAAGAAAGGAAGAGAAGTCCTCTTGCAAGCATTGCAAGAAAGTGGGGCATAATGAGGACCGTTGTTGGAAATTGCATCCCGAGAAGAGGCCAAAGTGGTTTAAGGAAAAGAAAGAGAGGCAAACAGTTGCAGCGACAACACGACCCACAAACTTGGGATCAGATTCAGGTGATGAATCTAAAGTCTCATTGGTTGGTATGACAGGTAAAATTGGTGAAGGATTTGATTGTAGAAGTAACTTGTTTCACATAAGGGTCATCATGCGACACACTAAGGTTGACACATTGATAGATAATGGATCTCAATCTAACTTAATTTCAGAAGAATTGGTTAAGCAATTGGGATTAAAAACACAGATACATCATAAGCCTTACACACTTAAATGGATAAGCAACAATCATCAAATGCACATAACCAAGCAATGCACATTAAAATTTGCAATTTCATCTTAGTTTGTAGACGAGGTAACATGTGATATCATGCCACTAAGTGAATGTGGAATGGTCTTAGGTAGTCCATACATGTATGATCGTAAAGCAATCTTCTACAGGGAAAATAATCAATATCACTTAATCAAAACATGTCAGGAATATGTGGTTCATGCTCATCATGTAAAGGCAAATAAAACTCTTCAAAATATGGAACAATTAAGAAAGGCGGCTCAACCAAGCAACTCACCTATAATTGTTTCAAATCAAATAGTTGATCTTAAGCAAGAAGATGGGATGATTGTAGAATGAAAAATCAATCATAGTTTGCTTCAAGATAAGCTAATGTTGCGAAAATATTACAAACATATTAGCTCATTTGTAGTCGTATTTTTGACGCTATCATTAGTAATGTTGTCTACATGGATGATAGTGGTTTAAGTAAGATGTTACAGGGTACAAATGGCTAACAATATGCTGTCAGTTATCATGATTGTGTTACAGTTGATCTTGATGAGACACATGCATGGGATAGAGTTCAGAGACAAGGAACAAGCCATGTGGCTTATCCCAAGATTGATGACTAGTCAGTAACCTTTTGGGGACCAAAAGGTCCTTTAGTGGGGAGGTGTGATCCAAAATTAGATACAGGAGCTTGATGGGGCCGAGAAAGGCCTAAAAATAAAATTTCTCAGAATGGCTTCAAAACAGACATGTACTAAGGCCTAGTCGATACAAACCCAATGCAACTTGAATGGGCTCAAACATATGTCCTATGCTCCAGATATGGCTATCTTTTCATTTGGCCAAACAAGCAAAAAAAATGATGACTATACAATGCGTACAATGCCACGTGGAAGCTGATTGTAAAGGCCATACGACCGTACAAATGATGTGGCATGAATAGTTTAAATCTAAGTGTACAATGACTAGGTGTACATACTGACATGTGGTAGGGTGTCTGGGCGTACAGACTGCTGATGTGGTAGGTACAGGTGGACCAATCTGGGGGTGACACGTGGCACACCTGTACGACGTACGTATGACACATGGAAGATAGTGATGATAGGGAAGATGTGGTGGTAGGCACGTGTGGCAGAGCTAGACCAGTCGATGTTTGACACTTAACATCAGATTCGACAAATGAAGAGGTGCCAAGTGGCACCCATTCATTGGTGCAAGTTTATGCCAAAATTTTGGAGTTCACAAGGTTTGATCGCGCGACCTCCCACCGAGCCGAATGACTTGGGAGGGTCGGGCTAGTCAGCCTGCCCTCATGTTGGTACTTAACCCTTATCCGCATACATTTTATTTAAGTTTAAAGGTGTGTAGTATGGGCGGAGGTTAGGGCTGAGGCTAGGCCCCAACCCCCGGTTTTGGCACACACCATGCGACTTTACCCTGACACTATACTCTAGGATAAGGGAAGGGCATGGAGGCCACATAATAACAACGAATTCCATATGAATAGTGGCAGATACCAGTAGTTGGGTACGCTGATCCGCCCTCGGTTCCTTTTGAAGCACCATACGACCAAGGGTTACGGAGGAGGGGCCAACACACAGTCCCTAGGGGGTCGACGCTTGGCCACATGGTACCATGTGACCTGGAAAAGGGGGCACACGTCCATTTTAAGGGATTTTTTCATTAATTTCCCCAAAAGTGGGTTTTTGCACTATATATTAGTGATTTTCAATGATTTTAGGGGCAATTTTGGATATTTTTGGCCAATATTGGGGGATATTTGGTCCTTTTTGAGGCCAGATATTGGGGGAAAGTTGGGAGATGGTTACCAAATTCATATCTATATAAACCATGCCTTATTGAGACCATTGGAGGACATTCAGAGTAGGCTTATGCTGAAGATTTTCCAAGCCAAAGCCATTTTTATACATGGAAGTTGTTGAGGAGCGCACCTTTGCGGGCCATTTTTGGGAGCTCTGGTCATCCGATTTGAGTGACGTTTCTTCTGTTGGGTTCTAGAGATCTGGTAGAACAAGAACATATCAGTTTTTTAACCTTTTAGCACTACTGTGATGTCATTTAAAAGCTTCGAACAGAAATAAGAAAGCCTCACCCACTGAGACAAAGGCCTAGAGACGTAGGCGAAATTACCGAACTCCGTTATCACATTGGTGTTCATGGTTTGCTACTGTTTATGCTTTATTTCAGATCTGTATATGTTTATGTGGGTGTTTTTTTTCTTCCTCTTTCATTCAACTTCCTAAATGTTTAATAAACACATGCATTAATAACTCAACCATTATTGTGTAAAATATTTTTTCAGATCAAGTGGTATCAGAGCTAGTTGACGTTTGGATTTGAGTTTTGCATGTTAACCAGGGAAAAGCTACATCGTGGTGAAGGTGAGCTTGTTGAAGAAAATTCATTGATTGGATTGAGAAAGAGAACTTCTCACAGCAAGAAGATGGCATCGAAAGAGGGACTTTCTCAGGATGAGGAAGAGTTTCAAAAAACTTTCTTCGCCATGTCAGAGATGATGAAGGTTTTGTATGATGATTACTTGGAATGAAAGAGACCAGTTCTAGGTGAATCTTCAAAGGGAAATAATGAAGAAGGAGAGGATCTTCCTCAAATTCCTCTTCACCTCCATCTTCTTCAAGTTCAAGTTCTAAATCTAATGCAAAGAAACATGTTCATAAACATAAGAATGAAATGCCTTTATTAAAACTTGATGTTAAAATTCAAATTACCCATATATGATGGTGAAGTTAATGAAGAGAGACTTGACAATTGGGTCAGACAGATGGAGGTTTATTGCAGTGTGCAACAGATCAAGGATGAGGCAACTTAGATCAAGTTGGCATCCCTTAGACTTGCATGCACATCACTCATTTGGTGGCAAAGCAAGTTGCAAAATGGCACACAACAAGTAGGTAATGTATTTCCATCATGTAAAAGTTTTATTTCTGCACTTAGAAATCAATTCTATCCTTTGGGTTATAAAGAGAAAGCGTTAATTGAATGGCAAGCTTTAAAACTAAGAAAAGGACAAACAATGCAAGAATACACAGATGGATTTCGTAAAATGGCATTGATGTTAGATATTCCTTTACATATCCAAGAAACTCTTATGAAGTATATAGGAAGTTTACCTGCACATATTCAAAATATTGTATTCATGTTTGGACCAACTAATCTTGAGGAGGTTTTTGTTCAAGCGACATACATTGAAGTAGGGAAAACAGGTGTTGGTGTATTAGTGGAATCATCTTCAAGGAAAGAGGACAAAAGGAAGTGGCATGGGAAGAAGTCAAATTCAGTGGCAAGAAATAAAGAGAAGTTCTCTTGCAAGCATTGCAAGAAAGAGGGGCATGATGAGGACTGTTGTTGGAAATTGCATCCCGAGAAGGGGCCAAAGTGGTTCAAGGAAAAGAAAGGGAGGCAAGCAATTGCAATGACAACATGACTCATAGACTTGGGATCGGATTCAGGTGATGAATCTAAAGTCTCATTGGTTCGTATGATAGGTAAAATTGGTGAAGGATTTGATTGTAGAAGTAACTTGTTTCACATAAGGGTCATCATGCGACACACTAAGGTTGACACATTGATAGATAGTGGATCTCAATCTAACTTAATTTCAAAAGAATTGGTTAAGCAATTGCGATTAAAAACACATATACATCATAAGCCTTACACACTTAAATGGATAAGCAACAATCATCAAATGCACATAGCCAAGCAGTGCACATTAAAATTTGAAATTTCATCTAAGTTTGTAGACGACATAACATGTGATGTGGTGCCACTAAGTGAATGTGGAATGGTCTTAGGCAGTCCATACTTGTATGATCGTAAAACAATCTTCTACACGGAAAAGAATCAATATCACTTAATCAAAGCAGGTCAGGAATATGTGGTTCATGCTCATCATGTAAAGGCAAATAAAACTCTTCAAAATATGGAACAATTAAGAAAGACGGCTCAACCAAGAAACTCACCTATAATTGTTTCAAATCAAATAATTGATCTTAAGCAAGAACATGAGATAATTGTAGAATGGAAAATCAATCACAATTTGCTTCAAGATAAGCTAATGTCGTGCAAATATTACAAACATATTAGCTCATTTGCAGTCGTATTTTTTAGGTTATCATTAGTAATGTTTTCTACATGGATGATAGCGGCTTCAGTAAGATGTGACATGGTACAAATGGCTACCAATATGGTGTCAGTTATCATGATTGTGTTACAGTTGATCTTGATGAGACAGGTGCACGGGACAGAGTTTAGAGACAGGGAACAAGTCGGGTATCCTATCCCAAGCTTGATGACTGGTTAGTAACCTTTTGGGGACCAAAAGGTCCTTTAGTGGGGAGGTGTGATCCAGAATCAGATCTAGGAGCTTGATGGGGCTCAGAAAGGCCTAAAAATCAAAGTTCTCAGAATGGCTTCAAAACAAACATGTGCGTATGCCTCATCGATACGAATCCAACACAACTTGAATGGGCTCAAACAAATGTCATATGCTCTAGATATGACGATCTGTTCATTTGGCCAAACAGATAAAAAAAAATGATGACTGTACAGTCCGTACAGTGCCACGTGGCAACTGACTGTACAGGTCGTACAACCGTACAACTGACATGGCAGACACATTTGGTAGTTGACCGTACAGTGACTGGGTGTACAGACTGACATGTGGCACTGTGACTGGGCATACAGATTGCTGACGTGGTAGGTACAGGTGGACCAATCTGGGGGTGACATGTGTCACCACTACAAGGGTGACACATGGCACACCCGTATGACTTACGTACAACACATGGCAGACAATGCTGACAGGGAAGATGAGGTGGTAGGCAGGTGTGGCAGAGCTGAACAAATTGATGTTTGACACTTGGCATCATATTCGACGAATGAAGATGTGCCACATGGCCCAGACATGGGATGCCACATGGCACCCATTGGTTGGTGCAAGTTTATGCCAAAATTTTGGAGTTCACAAGGTTTGATCGCGTGACCTCCCACCGAGCTGAATGACTTGGGAGGGTCGAGCTAGGAAACCCTCCCTCATGTTGGTCCTTAACCCTTATCCACATACATTTTATTTAAGTTTAAAGGTGTGTAGTATGGGCAGAGGTTAGGGATGGGGTTTGACCCCAACCCCTGGTTTTGGCACACACCTTGCGACTTTACCCTGGCACTATACTATGGGATAAGGGATGGGCGTGGAGGCCACAAACTAACAACATGCGCCATATGACTAGGGGCGGAGATCAGTAGCTGGGCGCGCCGATCAATCCTCGGTTCCTTTTGAAGTGCAATACAACCAAGGGTTACGGAAGAGGGGCCAGTGCGCAACCCCTAGGGGGCTGACGCTTGGCCACATGGTACCATGTGCCCTGGAAAAGGGGGCACGCGTCCATTTTTGGGGGCTTGTTTCATTACTTTCCCTAAAAGTGGGGTTTTTCACTATATATTAGTGATTTTCAATGATTTTAGGGGCAATTTTGGAGATTTTTGGCCAATATTGGGGGATATTGGGCCCTTTTTGAGGTCAGATATTGGTGGGAAGTTGGGATATGGTTACCAACTTTAGATCTATATAAACCAGGCCTTCTTGAGGCCATTAGAGGACATTCAGAGCAGGTTTATGTTGAAGATTTGCCAAGCCAAAGCCATTTTTATACAGGGAAGTTGTTGAGGAGTGCACCTTTGCAGGCCATTTCTAGGAGCTCCGATCATCCGATTTGAGTGTTGTTTCTTCTGTTGGGTTCTAGATATCTGGTAGAACAAGACTAGATTAGTTTTGTAACCTTTTGGAACTGTCGTGATGTCATTTAAAAGCTTCGAACATAAATAAGAAAGCCTCACCCACTGAGACAAAGGCCCGAAGACGTAGGCGAGATTGTCGAACTCCATTATCACATTGGTGTTTATGGTTTGCTGCTGTTTATGCTTTATTTAAGATATTTATATGTTTATGTGGCTGTCTTCTTTCTTCCTCTTTCATTCAACTTCCTAAATGGTTAATAAACACATGCATTAATAACTCAACCATTGTCATGTAAAATATTTTTTTGGATCATCCTCCTTGCCATTGACAAACTCCCTTTTTGTTATCAACAAAAACAATGATTTAAAGGAATAATCTTCATAGGCCATTTTGTTCAAATCTTTTGAATGCTTTGCTTGGAAAGGGTCACCACACTATGGTTTGTTATGTACCAAATAACCCCATTAGCATAAAATTAGAAAGATCACATAATGTCACACCTTGAAAGTGATAAAAAAGTGAATGAATAGAAAAGTCACTTCGAGGGGGCAACCTCCTTAACACCTAATGTTTGCAAATAACTCTTGATGATCCATAAAACTAGATCTCGTTGGCATATATATGAGACAATGGGTACAATCACAAATAATGATCCTAGACTACCAATAATGACAATAATATAACAATAGCAATGTAATGCCCCAAGATATAGGGGATTAACACGCCCCGCCCCTTCAAACAAGCATCACCCTTGACACTTGATTAGATACAAATTATTCTATATCTAGAACCCATCTTCCCCATTGTCATCTTCTAGTGGCATGTTCTTCCATCTAACGATGTACTTAGTAATTACTTAGTTATGTAGTTGCTTGATGCGTGTTTCAATGATTGTTTTAGGTTTTAGTATGATTTTTACGTCTTCATCAAGCTTTAGAAAAATAGTTTGAACTACAATTTTGTCACTATTAACTTCTTTAAACAAGGAACATGGAAAATTGGATGTACACGTGAAGACTAAGGCAACTCCAATTTTTCGGCCATATTGCTAATCCCTTGCAACACCTCATAGGGACCACAATACTTAGGTGCTAATTTATTGTCCTTCTTTTGTTGCTCAAGGAACATCTATTTGTATGGTTGCAACCTCAAAAATACCCAATCCGTGAGTTCAAAATGCCTTTCACTGCTTTGTTGATCTGGTTAATGTTTCATTCTATTTTATGCCACAACAAAGTCGTCCTTCAATAGTTGGATAACCTCTCGTTGATGCTCAATGTGATCCTCCACTGCTTGAATCTTAGGTTTCCTTCTTAAGGGTGATGTGATGGATGGAGGATGACACCCTTAGAGTGCCATACATGGGGACATTTGGGATGATTTATAGAAGGAAATGTTATACCACCATTTTTCCAATGGTGACCATTTGAACCATTGTGATTGTTTATCATATGCAAAGCAACAAATATAAATTTCTAGAATTTTTTTGTTCACAAACTCAGTTTGCACATCAAATTGGGGATGGTAAGAGGAGTTGCGAACCAATGAGTACCTACATAAAAAAAACAAGTCCGTCCAAAAATTACTGGTGAAAATTAGATCTCTATCACTCACAATAATCTTTGGGTTCCCATGTAACTTATGAATTGTTTCTATGAATGTTGTGGCTAACGTACTTGCTTTAAAATGATAAGAAAGTGGACAAAAATGGGCATACTTTGTGATGCTATCCACCAATACCATGAGGGAATTCTTTCCTTTAGAATTTGGTAGACCTATGATAAAATCCATTCACACCTCTTCCCAATGTTAACTTGGTATGGCTAATGATTCCAGAAGACCCAGAGTCTTGATTGTCTCCCCTTTGTTTTGTTGGCAAACTAGACACTCTACCACAAAATTTTGAACATTAGTTTTAAGACTCTTCCCAAAAAAATCCTTCTTGATCCCTTGATAAGTTTTAAAAAATATCCAACGCCCCCCTATAGGCAAAGTGTGCAGCTTTGTAAGAACACTTTATTTGAGTTTGAAATTTTGACATAAATACATGAGATCCTTATACCAAAGTGAATCATTCTTCCACTCAAATTTATTTGATGTGCCAGGGTACTATTGTAGTTGTTTAATGAGCTGTCATGCATTATGGTCTTGTAATCATTTAATCTTTGCCTCTTCCACCCAATCAACTTGCAGAATCAATATAGCATGAAGTAAGGCCTTAATATCTTCTTATTTCCTTGAAAGTGCATCCACCACTACATTTTCTTTCCCTTTTTTGTAGATAATTTCAAAGTCACAACCTAGAGTATTTGTGACCCATTTTTATTGGTCTTTAGAAGATAGTTGTTGTTCTAAGAAGTAGCTTGGTCAATCATGATCTATTTTCACATTGAAGTGTCTTCCTATTAGGCAAGGGAACCATTGCTTAATTGCATGTAGTGTGTCCAACATTTCCTTCTCATAGATGGGTTTGAGTAAGTTATTTCCTTTAAGTTAAAAACTCCCAAAAGAAAGTGGCCTTTCTTCTTGCATTAAAATTACACCAATGCCATGCCTCGAAGCATCACACACATTAGTAAATGTTTTTGTGAAGTTAGGCATGGCCAATGTAGTATTTCTACACATGGCCTCCTTAACTTTTTCAAAATATTGCGTTTCTTCTTAAGTATAAGAAAATGAATCCCTTTTCAATAAGGATGTTAGATGTGCTATTATTCAACCATGGTCCTTAACAAACTTGTGGTAGTGGTTTTTCAATTGTAAGAATCCTCGAAGATTCCTTAAGGTTTTGGGAATCTACCATTCCATCATAGCTTTAATTTTGTTAGGGTCTACCTCGACGCCCTCATGAGATACAATATGAACTAATTATTCCACTTATGAACCCCAAAAGTACCCGTAAAGCTTTGCATATAGTTGTTGCTCCTCTAATAGTTTTAAGACCACGTCAACATGTTGTAGATTCTCTTTGCAAGATTTACTAAGACTTAATATATCATCAAAAATACCAACACATATTTTATGAGGAAGAGATTGAAAATAGAATTCATCAAGATTTGGAATGTTGAAGGTGCATTAATAAGGCCAAAAGACATTGCCATAAACTCATCTTGATTAAAAATACCAAGATTTACTATGAATTTGTATATCATCAAAAATACCAACATAGTGTAAAAACCCTTCAATAACCTGAACATCAATATCTAAGTGAATACAATAAATGTGCATTTTTTTATATTTTTATTTCAGAGTAACTTGTCAAATTATGCAACTAATTTGAACATTTCAAATATGTAATTAAAGCAATATTATCATCTACACAAATACAAATCCATTCGTCTAGAACTAAATGATGTTCTAACACTAATTCTAAATAATTCTATTTAATGTAACAATAGGGTATATATGTATTCTCGTCTTTCTACCTTACCTAATGCTATGCAACTTGCACATTATTTTAGTTATATCAAGCGTAAATAGTTAGTTATATTATAATTACTCACAACCATACTATCCCTTATCATACGGTGGAAATTGTTGAAGTTTACGTTCAAACTTATGAATCATTGTATACATTATAGGAAAACTAAGCTCCTTTAAGTTTTGACGATTTTTCTACATGTCCGATGTTGATTGATACAATTATGAAATTTATACTAATTCATGATCAAATAGTATATTTAAAATTTGTTTATATAATACAACTTTCTCTTACTTTTTAAAACTGACAATGTTAAATTCTAAAAGGTTTTAAAATACAATTGAATATTTATATTATGGATATGAACGACTAGAAAAAAAAATAACTTTAATGGGAAACAAAACTTAAAAAAAAGTTTTGCTCTTAAAAATGGATTATTCCAACTAATTGAAAAATAAAAATTAGATGAGATTCTTATATCATGAATTCAACTGAATTTTAAATCCTTTAATACTTCATTATGGATCAGATAACACTGATTTACAACCATCTTATAAAATTGCCCTTACAAGGGTTGAAACATAGGAAAAAATAAGAAAAAAGAGGAATGCAAAGATGGATGGATCCACCAGGAATTTTAAATACCCGTGGAAAATTTTCGAAATTCGTTGTGCATTGAGAAATCGATGCAACACGGTGAAATTGCTACCACAATAATGTTTCCACCTCACAAAACAACTATGCCATTGTTGTAAGTGGGCATCAAGATTACTATGCAAAACGACTTAAAATTTCTTCCAATTATTCCACATAAGCTGATTAGGTCGAGGGGGAAAGTATTTTGTTATAAAGCATGACCAAATCCAAATAAATAGTGTTCTAAGTGATAGAATAAAGGGTGAAAAGAAAAGTCCCAACTTTTCCTTCGAATCCATAACTGGAACATAACGCTTATTTTCCTATTTCTTGTAAAAATAACATTCTACAAATAAAAGAAATTTCTTTAATGCATCATTTCATAAAACAACGAAATTATATAATGGAGACAAAGCATTTTTCCTATAGAGTTTCTGGTCGAATAAATTACTAATACAACATCGAATATGAATAACTTTAATTTTATATACTACATCAATTAAACACCATTCATAGACTATTCTCGAACAATGAGAGTTCTTCCTAATCAATAAATCAACATATATTAAATACCATAACCATAAGAAGGTGATTGTGATGCTGATCTTCAATCACAACTTGAGAAACGTCCTCTTGCTTGCAATTTCAACGATTTCACTGATACCTCCCAACCAACGCTAGGGGTACTCTTTTTCTGCTTTAGCCCCCTGATCCACAAAGAGGTCACACACATAAACAAAATGTAGCTCAAGATTTCCCTCACAAGGAGAGGCTTCCCCCTCTTATGCAGAGCTTGCAGCCCAACTCACACAAGTAAACTAGTCACATGCAAAATTTGATAACATTTTAGTCATCTCAAAGGATAATTAGTGTTATGAAAAAATGTGTTCGATGAAATTTGGATGTTACATACACCCCCTCTTGTTTTAAACTTTGTCCCAAAGTTAGTACAATCTAACAATGAAACCAATAAATATAGTTGCTACTAATCTATATATTAAACTTCAAAATAAAGAAGGAAACTGTTGACGCATCTCATGTGCGTCCTCCCAGGTGGCAGAATGTGGACTATAACTATCCCACTAGACCTTGACTTGATCGATCAATCGACGCCGTAGCTGTCAAGTGCGATGGTCCAGTATGAAGATTGGCTCCACTATGAGAGCACCCTCATCCGATACTTGCAATGAACTCAAATCAATAACATGTGACGGATATGAAATATAATGACGTAAAATTGAAACATGGAACACATCGTGCATACACCTCAAAGAATCAGGTACGGCTAGTCGGTAAGCCACATGTCCTTTGTTTTCTACAACCTCAAAAGGTACCACAAACCTTGGAGAGAGTTTAATTCCCTTTCCAATCTTAATTGAACTCTTATGTGGCTTTACTCGCAAGAACACTTTATCACCAACCTCATAACTACGGTCTATACGATGCACATTTGCATAACCCTTTTGTCGGTCTTCTGCTTCCTTAATCCTTTTATTTATGGTTCACATATGATCTTCCATTTCCTTAATCACTTATGGTCCCACCAGGACCCTATCTTCTCGTCGATCCCAACTCAAAGGTGCCCTACATGGTCATTTGTATAGAAACTCAAAAGGTGCCATCTTTATCGAACTCTGGTAACTGCTATTATATGCAAATTCTACCAATGGAAAAAATTGTTCCCATTGTTTTTGTTGATCCATCGCATGCATTGAAAGCATGTATTCTAGAATTTGATTCATTCTTTCCATTTGTCCATCGGTTTTAGGGTGATATGTTGTACTAAAATTTAATTATGTGCCCAAAGCCTCTTGGAAACTAGTCCAAAAATGTCCAGTGAATACTGATCCTCGATCGGATATTGTCTTCCTCGGTACACCATGAAATCTTACAATTTCATTAACAAAAATTCTAGCTATGTCAGGTGCTTGATATGTCATATGTACTGGAATAAAATGCACACTCTTCGTCAAAGTGTCAACAACTACAAAGATATAATCACGTCTCCTTGCCGTAAATGGCAATCCACCAATAAAATCCATCGATATAACTTCCCATTTCTATTCAGGAATCACATGTGGCTGTAGTAATCCCGTTGGATGTCGATGTTCAACCTTCACTTGCTGACTTTCAAGACATCTCACCACATAGTTAACTATATCAATTTTCATTTCCTTCCAAAAGAATAGTGGTTTGAGATCTGCCTTCATTTTCGTGACTCCTAGACGAGCCATATACACTACTCGATGAGCTTCGTTCAAAATTAAATTTATCATTTCGTCATTTGGTGGTACATAAATTCTACCATTATATCTTAATAGTTCTTCGCTATCCAAATAATAACCCTCATATCTAGGTATCATCATGGTATCTTGTATGATATTGTCTTTTACTTCCTTGTACCAATTGTCATCCATATGTAATGCTAAAATCGTTTCCCGAAGGTTCGTTTTTAGTGGTATTACTGAGAAAATGCATGGTCTCCGACTCAACGCATCTACTACTATGTTAACTGTTTCTTTAATGTACGTGATTTCAAAATCATACTCACTTAAAAGTTCCAACCAATGTCTTTGTCGCTCGTTCAAGTCACTCTGTGTAAAAATGTGTTGCAATCCACTGTGATCAGTTTTCAACTTGAATTTCCTTCCAATAAGGTAGTGTCTCCAAACTCGTAAAGCATAAACAATCACTAATAATTCCAAATTGTGTGTTGCGTAATTTTCTTCATGCCTTCTTAGTTTCCTTGAAATATATGCGATAACTCGACCTTCTTGCATTAGTACTCCACCCAGTCCTTCCTTGGATGCGTCAATGCATATTAAGAATTCCTTGTCCATATCAGGAACCTTCAATATCGATGTTGTTGTTAATAATTCTTTATGTTTATGAAATGGTTCAACGCATTTCTCTGTCCATACAAATTTCTTATTCTTCTTTTGCAATTCTGTGATTGGATTTGTTATTTTTGAAAAACCTTCGATGAAGCGTCGATAGTAACATGTTAATCACATAAAACTATGTACTTATTACACATTTGTCAGTGTTGGTCATTCCATAATAGCCTCTACCTTCGTTGGATCCACAACGATACCTTCTCCCGAAATAATGTGTCCCAAATAGTGAATCTTTGTTTGATAAACAAAACATTTCGACAACTTTCCGTACAACTTGCTTTTTAAACATTGCAAAACTAATCTCAGATGTTCATCGTGCTCCTCTTTTGTCCGAGATTAAATTAAAATGTCGTCAATAAATGCCTGTACGAATTTGTACAAGTATTAATGGAAAACCCCATTCATTAAACTCATGAATATACCAGGGGCATTTGTCAAACCAAACGATAATACAAAAAATTCATAGTGTCTAAATCTTGTCTTAAACGTTGTTTTAGGAATGTCTTCCTCTTTGATTTGCAATTGATGATATCCCGATCTCAAATAAATCTTTGAAAATACTATCGACCCCTTCATTTGATCAAATACGTCATCAATTCTTGGTAATGGGTATTGATTCTTAATCGTGGCTTTGTTTAATTGACGATACTCAATGCAAATCCTCCACAATCTGTCCTTCTTTCTTACAAAAATTACTCGTGCACCCCACGGTGATACACTTGGACGTATAAGTCATGTTATCCCCTATCCTAGGGATAACTAAGGAGATTATGCCTCGAGGCCCATAGGTCCTAGACATGGAGTACCGAGAGCCATATTGACTTGAGCTTTGCCCTGGAGGGCCCATCCTTTCTTCAGTGCCTTCCATCTATCAACAACAACAACATCCATCCCATTAGCCTGGTTCTGAAGTAGGAGTGGGTCTTGCTCCATGAGGTAATGAGTCCAGGTATCATGGTATATTTCATTCTGATTCTCAAAACATTTGAATATGTGCATTTAATTCTCTTTTGCTTCATGACGTTTGCTTGGAAATTATGCCTTTTAACTTGCCCATACCTGGGGGGAATGACAGAGTGCCATAACAAGTTGGTTCCCTTAGGGATGAGTTTCCATTGGGTGGGTCTATGAAAGGTTATCGTCTGTTCCTTCCATACTTATCACTTTTCATCTTTTTCCCTCTCATCTATCCCCTACATTGGTTCAGGCATTGGGTTTGCCAAGTAGTGAGGGTTGTACCTTGCCTTGTGGGAAGAAGGGGATAAAGGACCAGAGGGTAAAAGAAGTTGACAAAAGATAAAATCCAAGATCAAACCTTGAGATGCTTTTCCCAGGGATCCCCAAGAAAGCAATAAAAGGCTTCTCAACGAGAAAAATGGGGGACCCATAAAATAAAATAAAACTCAAGACTTAGTTGGTGGATAGGGGGTCTCATCATGAGCCAACCTATTAGGTCCATGGGCCTGTAGTGATACAACACTACTATTTATTTGGTCACCACGCCAAGGTAGTGGCTCTTGGTGGCATAACCAAGAGAAAGGGCAGGGGATCAAATTTTGCTCAAAAATCAAATTGCTCGGAATTGCTTCAAAATAAACACATGCGTAGGCCTCATCCTCATGATACCAACGCAACTTGAACAGGTTCAAACGGAAGTTGTATGAGCGAGATATCATGTTATGTTAATTTTTCTAAACAAACAAAATTTTCCTGACTGCACAGTCTGTACAATGTTGACATCGTAGCTGACCGTACAATCCATACGACCATACAGTGATGACGTGGCAGGGTACAGACCCACACGTGGCAGGTGATGTGGTAGTGATGAGTTGGCATGCTGACTGGGAAGGCTCTGTGGCAGACAGGTGGATGAATCCGGTGTATTGACACGTGTCATTATTCTGGCAAGTTGTATGGTGCCATGTGGCCTAGTCATGGGCTGCCATGTGGCACCCCTCTAGTGAACAAAAGTAGTGAATTACACGGGGGTTGAACCTCCGACCTCTGAGGGACACGTCAAATCTTTGGCAGGGCCCGGGCTACCAGCCTGCCCGTGGGTGTTTCTTACACCTATAGTTTGTTTTTATTTATTTGAATTTAAATGTTGGTATGAATGGTGGAGGAAAGGGTTGGGGCTTAGCCCCAACTCCTGGTTCAAACCCCGACACGTACACATACACCAACGACCACTACCATAAAATTTGGTGCACACGCGGACCATTACAATGGCATTTAGCCCCAGTCACATCACTCTTCACCATATGACCCTAGATCATGGAGGTTGCAACGATGTTGGTAAGTGCTAGTTTTCAGGTCGACGCTAGGCCATATGGCCCATGCGACCTTTACCTCCACTGGGAAAAGGGGCCAATGCACAAATGGTCCTACAATTCCGCCTGTTTTGCAGGATTGTTGCGTGTTCTGGGTTTTTGGCATGGAAGACACACAAAGGCTGAGTTAGTCTGACAGTGGGTGCAAATTGGCGAGCAGGTACAACAAGCTTGAAGGGAAAAACTTCCAGGAGGTGCAACTTCTTCATTTTTTGGCCAAACCAGGTGTCGAAAAAGCCCAACTAGGGGTTTTTGGGTGTTCTGGAGCCACTGAAGCCATCTATTTTGTATTCTAAGCATTTTAGAAGCACTTTTTAAGCATGGTGAAAATGATCCAAGGGAAGCTGGACCAGGAGATGTAGCCCAAGAGACGGGCGAACTCCTTTATCATTTGTTGTGTTATGTGTTCATTATTGATGGTTTTTATATGTTTGATATGCTTCTCATGATTAAGTAAAAATTCATTAAACTTATGTGTTAGTAACTTAATCCAATTACCCAATCACATACCATTTTTACACTTGCAATTTAAAAGAGACAAATCTTCTTCATTTTCATATCAGTTGGAAACAAACCCATTTAAGTTTTTAAATCAGGTCTCATCACGAGCCAACTTTCTCATCTATGTGAAATGCTTGTGGGTAATGCTGTCACCACTAGTCACCACGCCAGGGTAGTGTCCTCCAACTATTCTCTTGAAAGAAAAAGCAACAAGACAAAGAGTAAAAAGGCATTGAATGGGATAGGAAACAATTTCATCCATGACAAGGTGCAACTCACCCTCTACAGAGGCACCCACAGGTAAGACCTACATTTCCCTATTATCACTACACCCCTTGCCCAAACATCCCCTACACCATCTCATGCATTTACATGGCCTAGTTTGGTCTTCACTTGGAAACACCCCACACCTAAGGAGAATTAGCCCAATAGGACATCCTAAAACCCTCTCCAAACCTGGTTTGTTTAATAACATAACATATTTCATCACTTGTCTGGGAAAAGGGGGGTTTAATGCACATGTTTGGGTATCTTGATTATTAGATGTGATTGAAATTGCTATGATCCCATGGAGGGCGTACTTGTTGTTTCTATAGGACCATGCCTGACAGACAGGTACATATGGGGAGATGATCAGCCCATACCTCCATAGGGATAAAATCCCACTAGATGGATGTTGAGGCCCTAGCCAGGGGAAAATAGATACCAGAGGCTTGCACTAGAGAAAAGGGAGGACGGTCCACCAGAGGCACTTTGGCAGGCCTTGACCCAGGGGGGTCTTTCCCTCCCACCATGACGCTGGCCCTTGAAGGCCCATGACATCATCATTCTGAGCCTTGATGTCATCCAATTGGGGTTTTAGGCATGAGGACGGCTTTGGATGCCACGTATGGCAGTTCTTGAGGGGTTTTGAGCCCCAATGTTTCACTTTGGAGGCCTCAAATTCCAAGAGGGGGCCCAATGTCACCCTAGGAAGGGCACGACGTTACCTTAGGAAGGGCATGACGTCACCCTAACAATATAAAATTAGGGCTTTTAATGTCAATTTTATGTCAAACTAGATTTTTGATGTAAACTGGCCATGTCGACCTTTTTTGACCTAAAATGTAATTACAGGTCATTTGTATTGTATAAATAAGAGATCAAACTCTCATTTTTATTCATCATCTTTCACTCACACAAGTGTGAGGTCTGAAATTCAGCCTCTTTTAAGGCTTATTGGCTGAACTAAGTGGTGCACAACTCTTGGAGGGAGCTTCTATTGGTGTATTTTTGCATTTTCATGGTGCAAATTCTTCAAGTAGGGTTTGTGACTAGATTATTCTTGGTGAAGTAAGCAAAAATCTGCAATCCTTCTTTCTTTTGAATTGTTATGGTATCTTTTACTTGTTCATTTTATAAGATTATGAAATTGCTAGTGTGAAACCCTAGGAGAAAAGCACATGTTATTGTCCTTCTCTTAATAACTCTTCACCTACTTGATTTTGCTAGAAGACACCTCCCTTGAAGGATATACTAGAGCCCTACCTTAGTAGCACCCTAGTACTATTTCTTCATTAAGATTTCATATTTTATTTCAAGCTTGACCTAAAGAAGAAGGAAAATCGCTAGGGCCTAGGGTTACCTACTTCCTAGCAACTTTTTCCTTCTAGGTTTTTTTGGATGATTGAGGACTTAGGTTACTAACACATCAACCATCCTCCCTCTTGTATTTAGCTCACCCATTATCATTTGTTTCCCCTAAGAATCGTCGCTACAATAATGACTCCATTTACTCTAAAGGCACTAGTTCATACCTTACAAGTGATTGATTGACTAAAACAACCTTTAAACCATTTGCTTCAAGATCTTTACTAACCATTTCTAACCTTAGATTAGACTAACTTACTAACTATCTTGCTGTTGTTGCAAAAGATAGCTACAACCATCTATGACAACAACAAAAGCATCTTAAAAGCAAGTGTTAAAGCTGATTTTACATTGCCTTCATTGCTTCTGAAAAATACTAGCATTTTGCTAAGTTTAGGTCATTTTTTTTGGTCATTATTGAAGCTTTATTGAGGCATAATTGTGAAGCTATTATTGTATATACATTGTTGTTATAAATATTTCTATTGCTTCATCTTTTATATCAGCTTATGCTTTTATTCAAAGTCTATGGTTTTATGAAGCACAAACATCAATTGGTACTTCCAAATAATGTTTTTCTTGTTGTCTTGTTCTAGGAAGGTACACTTAAGCCATACTTTAATTCATCTTATTAAAACTTTTGGGACTTTCTGATCAGAGTGACTTGTGAGGGGGGAGGAACTTTCTTGATAGTCTTACCTTAGCCTTCTCAAAACCCCAGGTCACCGAGGACGTCTCCCCTGGGGTGCTACCCCTAAAGAGAAATAGGTGTCTTGTTTAGGTGAAAGTGATAGGACAACCTCTTGTTACACCAATTTATTGATCACTTGCCTTTGGCTTTCGGCAAGTACAAATTGCGCGATAACAAGTCCCAAATCTAACAATTCCTTCAATTGCATCTTTAACACTTGTAATTTAGGTGTCGACATCCGATAACGCGTTCTTGCAATTGGTTCTGTTCCGGGTTTTAGATCTACAGTAAATTCCAATTCTCTTTTAGGCAGTACACCCGGTAGTTCCTCAGGAAAAACATCATCAATCTCTGATACTACCAGAAAGTATTCCAATCTTTCTGTGTCACCCTTTTCTTTACGGGCTAAAATGGCGTACAACTTACATCCTTTGCGCATATTTTTCTTCAATTGTAGGGAAGTAATAAATCTTAGCGACACTCCTTGGTTTCGTCTTACAATTACTCTATTATATCCCAAATAATTGATTAGGCTTAATATTTTTGTATTATAGTTAAGTATTGCATTGTACGATTCTAACCAATCTATTCCAATCACAATGTTGCAGGATCCTAAGGTTGTGGAAAAAAGGTTTTCACTTGCGACAAATTCTCCCAGATTAATCTTACAATATTTAACCTTTCCTCCAACTTTTTGCTTGGCTTCAGATGCCAATTCTACATATCTAAACTCGTCTCATTCGACTTCCTTCACCTTAACTCTTTTAATCACAACACTAGAAATGAAACTCTCAGTAGCTCCTGGATCTATCAAAATACTAAACTATTGATCATATATCATACCTTAATTCTCAAGCATTGTAGATTGATGCTCAGCCTGGTGGTTATTCACCGTTGCATGAATCCTATGGGCCTTTCCCAGATCTCCATATGTCCTGTTGATCTAGTAGCTCTCGCCTTCTCTATAGGACAATATCTCTGATAGTGTGGTTCTCCACAAGTCCAACATTTGTTCTTAGGGTCGTTGCTCCTAGTTCCAGAGGAAGAATCTATTGGTCTAGGGTTCTGAGGTCTTGATTTGTTCTGTGAAATAGATCTATACTATTGTTGTTGCTGAGGACGACACTATTGTTGCTACGATGGTGCTCTATACAAAGTTCTCTGATTGGTAGCATGTCTGCATGGTATAGAAAATATAGGTCCTCTAGGTGTATCATGGTGCGCAAAAGTCTGTCTAACGGGTGCCTGTTGCTGCGATGCTCTATCTGGCGTCTCTCCTGTGTGCATGGAAAGGTTCCTACCCTAACATCCACTGTTAAATTCTTCCTCAGTGATAGAAGCTTTCCGTAATACATCGTGCAAATTATGAGTCATCATAATCCTCACATTAGCACGGATGTTGTAGTTGATAACAAAAACAAATGTTGTAGTTGATAACAAAAAAAAACTTATTCACCTTTAACTTTTCAGTGTTCAACTATGGAGCATATCTGAACAACTCCATAAATCTAGCCTCATACTCATGTACTGTATGACTTCCCTCTCATAAAGAATTGAATTCATTAAGCTAACTCTCAGTGAACTCATCAGATAGGTATCTCTCTCGGAATCGTTCCTTGAACAATTCCCAAGACATGTCTTCAATGGCCATGTTCAGCTGTGGTAAGAGTGTCTTCCACCAAAGAAGCACACTCCCTTTCAGTTGAAAGACTGCCATACAGACCTTCATGTTGGAGGTGTAATCGCGCAATGCAAAACACATTGCCATATTCTCCAACCAAGATTCAATGGCTAATCCATCCGTGGAACCCCAGAACTCGAGAAATTTTACCTTCTCGAGTTCTCTATGAACACTACTACTAGCTACAAGAGGGCGTTGCGAACCCTCATTGGGTACATATTCCCTGCCCTCATCACGATCAAGGCAATTTATCAACGCCTCTGACATCCTTTTAAAAGACCTCATCATACCCATGACATCGCCCACTACAACATGCTCCTGCTCGGTAGTATGCTCTTCTCCCTGTGGAGGAGACCCCTCACATGTAGATGTACTCGGAGGAGGCATATCTCTTCCTCCCGCACCCCGATATCTACTCATTCTCTGTCCTCTAACCATGATACCTTCCATGAAACAAATTCAAATTATATTAATGATATATCTTAATGTAAACAAATGCATTGAAAGTTGTAACAAGTCCTATGTCGCAGAGTAGAACTCGACTCTGATACCATATGTAAAACCCCTCTAATAACCTAAACATCAGTATGTAAGCAAATACAATGAATGTTGTTGTTTTTTATTTTATTTCAGAATAACTTGTCAAATTACACAACTAATTTGAACATTTCAAATGTGTAATTAAAGCAATATATATGTAATATTTTCAGTTACCCCTTGAACATAGAAGTAATATTTTCATCAATTTTATTCTTGTTCATGCTCATTTCTTCAACAGTCTATTAAAATCGTTGTTCTAATTGGGCGTTATTAGCTGATTACACGCATGCAAAAATTCCGACTCCCTGTCACTTGTCTATACCACCAACAAATTCGAAGGTAATTCTTAGTGTTGTTATTTTTGAATCGAACCCTTGCTCTGTAATACAAGTTTGGGAGTTTGATTTTCATATAGAAAGCGCAGATAAGGTGAAGAATGCAAATAGGGAAGGCAAAGTCTTCAGTAGTTATTTAGGAAAAAATTTGAAGGCAAAATAATAAACACCTAGGTAACTACATCATGCCTTCTCCGGGTTATGCAACGCAATTGGTCAAGGCTCTGTGTGCATAAAGTAGTCATTCTCAAGACTGTACCTTTCTTTTTGACATCGAACAACCTGTACCATAATTTTAAAGGGGTGTGCAGTGCAAATAAGGGAACACACGAAAATGTCTCTACGTACGCACGATACTACCACATCTATTGGCTCAAATAAAATCGCTCTTACAGGGGTTGAACCATTAGGAAAAATTAAGGAAAAAGGGGCATGCAAAGATGGATGGATCCACCAGGTATTTTAAATACATGTGGAAATTTTTTGAAATTTGTTGCGCATTGAGAAATCGATGTAGTACGGTGAAATTGCTACCACAATAATGTTTCTGCCTCACAAAACAACTATGCCATCTCTCTAAGTGCGCATCAACATTACTCTGCAAAATGACTTAAAATTCCTTCTAATTATTCCACATAATATGGTCAAGTTGAGGGGGAAAGTATTCTGTTATAAAGCATGACTAGACCCAAATAAATAACGTTCTAAGTGACTCTGATAAAATAAACGGTGAAAAAAAAAGTCCCAACCATGCCTTCGAATCCATAACTGGACATAAATGCTTCTTTTTCTATTTCTTGCAAAAATAACATTCTAAAAATAAAATAAATTCCTTTACTGCATCATTTCATAAAACAACGAAATTATATAATGGAGACAAAGCATTTTTCCTATAGAGTTTCTGGTCGAATAAATTACCAATACAACATCGAATATGATTAACTTCAATTTTATATACTACGTCAATTAAACAACATTAAGAGAATATTCTTGAACAATGAGAGTTCTTCCTAATCAATATATCAACATACATTAAATACCGTAACTAGAAGAAGGTGACTTTGATGCTGATCTTCAATCACAACTTGAGCAACGTCCTCTTGCTTGCAATTTCAACGACTTCACCGGTACCTCCCAACCAAAGCTTGTTAGGATATTTAGACACTTAGGATTTAGTAAGATCTACTTGGTCTATTGTGTCGTTAGGTAAAAGTGTGTTTTCTAGTGTGTTTCTTTAGTATGCATTAGTATGCATTTGTAGTTAGGAAATCCTATGGTCACGATATGTTCGTGACATAGAGTGATCCGACGGTTCAGACTCTCCTCGATCTTAACGACCATTGATCCATGGATTAGCACCCGATTGGTCCATGATCTCTATTTAAAGAGCATGGAGGGTCATTTTCCGATGATCGATTATGATAAACTCTCTTGTAAAATCTCTCTGTAATCTTTTTCTTTGCATTAATAAACTGCTCCAAGTGGTCGCGTTGGCTGGGGCCGTGGATGTTTCCCCGTAGGGGTTTTACCACGTGAAAACTTCTGTGTGTTGATATTTGATCTGGTTATGTGAGTGGTTACTGAAGGTGTTCGTCCTCTGTTGGAATACCTGTGTTGTTGAACATGGTATCAGAGCCTGTTTGAAGACTCGCTCCTGTTGAAGATTGAGATCGTGAAGCTGAGTTGCCTCATCTCAACTTTCTATCATTTTCATACATTTCTAGGCTAAGAGGACTATTCCATTGCATTCAAAGTGCTTGTTTTAGTCAGGAACGCTTTTCGTTTCACTCGAAAAGGCTTTCGTTTGCCCAAGATACGACCATTATAGTTAGATCCAGAGGTGTAAAGCTTGAATACGCGTTTTTTTTTAAATTTTTGCAGAGTAATATTTTGGTTTTATTTCGGTTTTGTTTTATTTATTTCCAGGTTGCTACTCTTTTAGATATGCGTATGCTCTTTTCCCCACACCCTGTGCGATCTCAGCAAATCAGAAACATATAGGAAAAGGTGCATCTTCCGGGTAAGCTAACCGAGATCTAACCCTTGTTGCCATCGAGAAGCGAAATTTTATTCTTGTGTGAAAATAGGTTTTCTTGAGCTTGCTCTCCAAGGCCGTCTTCCACAACAACAACAACAACACCCCCAATCCTCCTTTTGAACATTACAATATGTTTTGCCAGATCATTTGGTTAAAAGTTGCCTTATTAAGTAAGAGGTCTTGAGTTCAAGTCTCTCTTTTGTTACATTTTTTGAAAAAGTTCATGCTAAAATTGTAAAGTGTATTTCACTTCAAGTATAAAAGTGAATCACTATAAGTAGCTTTAATATTTTATTTTAGAGTTATTTATTTTGCATGCAACTTTTCTGTTATAAAGTAACTCATTGTAAAAGTGATCCCCATTTCTCTTTATAAAAGTGGGTCACTTCATAAAACAACTTACACAATCACGTGGTCATTTGGTTACCGATTATGCCTTTTTTAAAAATGACATAACTCTAACATCGGAAGTCCGTTTTCAGTGCCGTTTTTTTAAAACCACATAACTTTTCGAGCTCTTTCCATCCAGATGATCCGTTTCAGTTTTTAAATCCACATTATTTGCATATTTAATATGGCTTCTACAAGTACTGTCTTTCTTACCAGCAACAACTACTTCCAATGGAAATCTCATATGGAAGATTTATTAAGAAGTAAAGGCTTGTATCGGATTACCTTGGGAAAAGAAAAAGCACCCACTGATGCTGATAATAAAGCCAAGTGGGATAATAGGAATGACGAAGCACGTGGAATAATCAGAATTTCCATCTCTCCTGATTTAAGGTACCACCTTCAAGATATTGATGACACTGAAGAAGCTTGGGACATGATTGAATCTGTGTTTGGTAAAATCAATATTATTCGAGCACAACAGTTAGAAAATCAAATATTGACCTTGAGTCCAAATGATTTTTCTTTCCTTGGAGACTATCTATCTAGTTTTAAAACACTCAGAATTTTATGCGAAGAATGTAAGATAAAGATGGAGGAAGAGCGTTGCATCTATCTTATTCTTTCTAAGCTAAGTAGTGCATATTCTGTGTTTGTATCTACCTTTTATGCCATGAGAGAGGCTCTAGGGGAAGAAGCTTATGAAAAACCCAGTCTTGAGTCTTTTTGTGCTTCTTTTATTCGAGAGGAAGATAAGCTTGTACAATTTGGAGTGATCAACACTGCAGGTCCCTCCAACACAACCTTAGTTTCCCAGCAGAAAGATAAACCCAAGTATCCCAAGAAGCAACATCCTCGCTACAACGAAAAACAACATAAGAGTCCCAAACCTGCTCAGATAGATTCAACTCCTACTGGTGACAAAGGAACAAAATATAAAAGTAAGAATACTAACAGACATTGCAACTTTTGTGATAAAGATGGTCATGATGAATCCAAATGTTTCAAGAAGATGGCAGCTTTAGAAGTAATGATGAAGAAGCACAACATCAGTATTGATTCTACTTGTTCTTCTCACAGACATGCACTTTCTGTTTCTGGTTTCTCCTTCAATTCAAATTCTACTACTACTTCTTCTTTTGATGAGTGGCTTATTGATTCAGGAGCATCTTATCATATGGCTAAGGATAAAGCCATATTTTTTGCTCTAAATGAATGTAACACCAAGAAAATATTTG